>LQNS02000211.1:44756120-44787984 GCA_001587735.2 Parhyale hawaiensis
CAAACGCAGCGCTGAAGTCCAACTGGACAAGGCGTGCCTCAGACCTACAGTCCAGCGCAGACTGTAAATGGTGTGACACCGACAACAGAGCGTCACAACAACCCAAGCCAGTTCTGTAGTAAGCGGCGGGGTCATTTGTAGCAATGGTAGCCCTAAATTGTGACTACAACACGACTCTGTGTACTTCAAAATTAGATGCGTGTTGCAGTCACAGCCTTGTTTTGGCTTCCATAACCCAAAATTTGCTTACGGGTGCCAGTAATGAAGTTGTTTTTAAAATGACACGTTGCCAATTGCGACACAATTTTAGAGGGGTTAGATGGTAACAGCACAGATAACCCTGGGATTGTGACTGCAGAAGGCCTCTGGTCCTGCTAATTGTATTGTGTCAAGAACATTCGGAGGTGAGGTTGTGAGTGATTGAGGATTTCTAAAACGGTTTAGGACGTTAACTACTTTCCTATTTATTAACAGTACTGATCATTATAATTCTACCCATGTAAGTCGAGACAAACAACGCTGGTGTATCTATGGTACAGGATCATTACAAAATGTAAATAATTCTACTTTACCAACATAAAACTGATCTTCTGATCTTCAGCCATCAGTTTATGGTTTTTTTTTATCTTGGCAGGAAAAGTCGAGTTGCTATTTTCATAAGTCTTTCTCCAAAATTTGAATTTGCGGGCCTGTAGGCCTTTGGAAAGCTTAAATGATTATTTTATTATAGCTTAATGAAGACCACAAGCATGAAGTTTGGTAACATGCTGGAGAAGGCTGCCCTAGCGCTCCTGCTTCTCTCAGCAGGTAAGTTAGCTCTTTAAACACTGAAGTAACTGGACATTTAAATATCTCTTTCCATCTCGATGGTCAGGTCTATATCATAGGCTTAGATTTACGATACCAATACGCAAAGACAGAAAGGATTTTCCATTTGCAGCTTTGAACCAGAATAAGGTTTGAGATGTGTCCTAACGTGTTAGGGTCGCCATATTGCATTTAATTACAAAGGCGTATTACAATCGCTTAACTTTATTATTACCAGCCTGTGCTACCTCTCTACGAAGGCTGTTTTCACCCGTGGGAATATAAGAAGACAAAGCAGCCGTGCAGCAAACCAACACAGCTGAACATGATTATAGGGCAGCATTGGGAGTGCAACTTTTGGTAGATAAAAAATTTTAAGAAGCCTATCTTGATACTAACATTATCGCTTCAACTTATTCTAATAAACTAATATAATATTAATAATGATAACATGATAATAATAGGAACAACTTCCTTATTAAAAACACCACAAAATTACAGCAATAAGTCCACAGGTGTGGTTATTACTGCACACTGCACTACATCGCGACAATAGGCATATATGGCCACAACATACAAAAATGTTTAATTATCCTGGGTATTCAGTGATCACTCGGTTTAATCTCAAATGGGAATGCGATTCAAAATGGCTAATCGAAGACGCCTTTAGTGGAGTGAACATTGCAAAGCTCCCACTTTCACTGAAAACGAAGTGTATTGCTGCTTTCTAATTACCGGAACCTGGCTCGATCGTAACTCCCTTGAGAACAGCTGGCAGCCTGTGTGTCGTACGTTTGTACCCTTGATGTGTGTTGCACGGAACTTTAAGCTTGAGTGTTCGTAGGGTTAGGCTGTTTTGTAATAATTTAATGTGGTATGAATTAGATAAAAACTCTTCTTATTCCATTTATCATGTCAGAAGCCTGTTTTTTTGTGATACACTCATACTTCTTATGGTGTTTTGCAGATGAGTGTTCGTGGGATACAAGCATCTATCATTCCCAGGGTTGAAGCATACTTGGATAAATTGTTTTATCATCTACCCCTGTTCTGGGCTAAATAATTTGTTTATATGCATCATAAAGATCTTCAGAGGAAATAAAGCTCGTGAGAATTAGACTGGTTATAGAATTTTTGGAACAATTGGGTTTGATTAACGATGCTCGACTACGGATAATATTGGACGTTGCTGCACCGAACCTTTGATAACAGCATCAATTTTTGTTCGTGCAGTTTTACTTTAGAGATTTTCGATGAGAAACAGTTTGCATGCAGACGTTAGGGGACTGCCTCGGGTGCCCCAGTCGTCCTGATACCGATAGAGAAGCAGTGTTATTCGAGTTTCTGGGCGATGCTGGCGTGGAAGTGTGTGAGGGGTGTTATGCTAATGTCGTGTGGTATAGTTATCGCCCGTGTAAGTGTGTTTGGGGGAGGGACGGCCCAGAGGTCCCAGCCGGAATTCTGGCCGTGCTCCTTTTAGAATCCAGGGAATCCACAGAGAGGAGGAAGGGGCTTCCGCACGCCATCACTGACGCAGCACTGGCACCAAGAAGAGAAATCATCTTCGTAGGTCTGTTTCTTCGTGGGACGGGTACATCAATTTATAAACGCTAGTGGTGAAGGCTCACTTGATGCATTATGGTGGAGATAATCAAAGTGTAAGTTTTAAATCTAAACATTCTGCTCCTCAGTGACTGCCTTCAGCGAATTTGGTGCCGGAAAACCACTTGTAGCTACACTTGAAGAAGGGTCCCACAGCAGCGACAACCTTTCAACCGTCAGCACGAGCGGCTCAGTGATTAGCGATAGGACTAGTGAAAGTACCATTAACAGCACTGTCAGCACTAGTGACAACAGAAGTGTCAGCACTGCCAGCAGCAGCAGCAACAACAACTGCGAAGCGCAGCAGCAGCAGCCGTCGCAGCTGCAGCAGTCCAAGCTGCAATTATCAGCTGCGGTTCAGAAGCTCTGCGACGATCTCTTCCTATGGCAGCTGAAAAATATGCCTGAGTTCGCCACGGAGGTAAGTACTGATAATCAATATATAATCTGTCTAAAACAGCTCATTTGAGATAACTTCAACTGCTTCGAAATATCACCGACAGTTCCTTCTACAGGAGAAAGAAAATACGGAACCGTTTTCCAGTTCTGTTTTTTAAGTATACAGTTACCGTTGTTAAGCGCAGACCACACTGTGCAACTGCTCTGACAACTTGACGGAAGATGCGAAACTCGTACGTCATTCTTCCACCGATCATTAATATATGTCGAATAGGCACGCGAGTTACATAAACTAGCAATGAGTTGTTCGTGCGACGGTATATATAGAGCGTGGGGCCTGCTTCTTTAAGAATGATTCTTCCGAGGTAAACATATAATTTTTTTCTCTCTGTGCAAGCAACAAATGATTGAGTAGCTCTTTCTGTATGCTGTGTTACCTTGTGTAGGAGACTTTAAGTAAAGTAGCGAGCTCTGTTTAAGGTAAAGTCGACTTAGACCACAACCTCACCTGGGAAACCCACATGCACTGGTTTGTGCTGCGAGTAGGGCCCACTGGCCCCAGATGAGTAAGAGTAATAGCAGTCGCCCTCGGGTCACCAAGAACTATGACGCCAATATGGCGGAAGGAACGAATGAACCGAGAACCCCCACCCCAGTCATCAGTGAGGAGGACAGTTCTGCCACAGTGCTGTGCATGCACACACAACTGCCGAGTCAGCACACCAAGATCTGCAAAGAGCTCGAGTGTCTGGCGGAGTATCGAACAAGCGAGTGATACAAGGTGTTAGAGCTGAGAACGAAAACATGCAGCTACCGTGGTAAATTACTGGGATAAGGGAAGTGTGTAATTAAGAATTTATCGCCTTCGGTGAGACGATAGTTTTGGCGTTCATTAAGGCGAGACATGTAGTCTATTTTATATGACAGACAGTGTTCTAGGATATAAGTACTGGGACATAAGTTCACGGTTATTAACGCAACTGGCAACAAAATTCCATATATTTAATCATGTTCAGACAGAATTGCAGTAGAGAATATTTTATCGTAAGAAGAACGATAATTCCCTCAGCGACCAATTGATTCAAATGATGCCTTACTGCAACGAAGAAAGTATAAATTTGCTCTTCTTTGCGCGGCAGATCAGTAAGCGTTCGTATTAAACGAATAATGAAACATGGTATGTCAATTTCTGCAGTCTCAATTCCATCTTCTGCTTCCTGGCAACCAGACTAAAACAAATGAAAGTAATTGAACGTAAGAATTCGAAGCCTTACTTGCCCTGAACTTCAAATCGGTAGATACGCTGGTTTTGCTGTGTTCAAGTGAGTTTCAGGCTTTGACCCTTCATCAAGTACACGGGGATTTTCAAAAATTCAGCCCTGTTCCATAAAATGGAGTTTTCAGCCTGTTCAAAGTAGAGCTGCTTATAACACTTACAACATAATTTAAAGTGTTGAAGCCGATGCTTCTCTATCTGAGGTACGGGACAAGTCAAGCCTCGAAATCTTAATCTAGCCAGGCAATCGAATGCGCAGTCCTACATAAAAGAACGGAGCTCTCGTAAAATTAGACTTGGCCGGAGTGAGATAGCCTAATCATATAAAGCCATCTCAATTGAGAAACGTAGAAGTTCATGTCTTTATACGAAAATATCGCTATCGTTTTGGTATTTTTATGTGAGTGAATAGTAATATCTATAATCTTCGAGACGGTTGGTAAAAGAAAAATCACTGTGATGAAAATGACTTTAGAATACAGATGTAGATGCACCGAAAAATAACATTGACTTTTTCTGTCAATCTATCATCAGAACACCAGTAGAAAATTTGGTAAGGTGTATCTATAGGGTAATTCCCTTTACGTTCCGTGCAAATCAGCTCCATGGCCTAAAAATAAAATCGTCGGTTTTTTCGCCCTTTGGCGGTAGCTGCAGCAGCTAGCCTCTAAGCAGATGCTGCCTATAAATAATACTCAAGGTCTCTGGAAGGTGGACCAGCCAGGTTTCCTTTGCCCTTCACTGCATGGTGATTAGGTTGGAATTCAAGATGCAGCTGGTTCTAGTACCAACCGACGCGTTGGTGCCTACAGATTGCTCAGCCTACCATTGTAAAATAAAATATTCAGATAAACATATAGAAATTCCAAAACATTATAGATTTGGAATTCCGATTTTACGCAACTGAAAAATGAATGGTAATAGAAAAATGACTATGAGGAGGCACAAGAGAGACAGGTCTGCTACTCTAAAAAAAAAAAAAAAAAAAAAAAAAAAAAAAATACACACGCATACATGTCGATATCCGTCAATATGTTATAATATAATTTTTTAGAATTTCTCTGCGCACAAGATATTTTTCTTTTCTGTGTTTTTTACCCACCAAAAAGGGATAATGGTCGATTCTGTAACGAATAACCTCGTTGTTGTCTAGACGGCTAACTGCGAACTTCGACCAGTGAGGGGCTCGAAAAGGGAACTGGGTAGTGGAGGGAGATAGGCAAAGGGAGCGTGAGAAGAGAGAAAGACATAGAGGCTGTAGGGTCCTCTCAGAGATGCACGGGAGTTTGGGCTGTCAGAAGCGCGTTGCACTCAAATAGGCAGGAGACTTCATATAAGTGGGAGACCCTGGAACCCATACACATTCGTGAGTCGACGAGGAGTCCATCGGCAGCGTGTTCTGCCGTGGAGAACCACTGGCATCCTGTAATTACGTCAACGGGGTGCTAGTCATATTTCTTATGTAGATATTTATTTACATAATAAAAATGAAATGGATTTAGTTCTGTCATCAGTTTATCCCTTTAAGATTGTAAGTAAAACAGAGAAAAAAAACTTCTTTGCTTCTCACGTAAATTGATCATTGCGTGTTTGATGCCCGATTTAACTCATTGAACCCGAAGTCCTTGTTTAAAGGAATGAGAAATGAGCACTACCGATGAGGTCAGGGCCCAAAGGGTTAAATAATATTAATATAATGGTGCAAAGTACTAGTGCTCAGAAATGCAGAGCAATTCTCAAGAATATAATTTATGAGAGAGTTTGCATGAGTATTGTGTAACTTTCCCTCAGGTTGGGGTTCACGATTATGGCCACCGACTGATCGACATGTCGCCTGAGGCATACGACCAGCGCCTAGCCGACGTCGAAAATTTTTTGCAGCAGGTGGAGACCCTGGGGCCAAACCTTACCCAGCCTGCCGACATTGTAAACATTCGAGCGATGAAGGACGTTCTGCAGACCTACATCGAAGGATCCACCTTTCAGACGTGAGAGTTCCTAAATGTTATGAATCGAAAGTTTTCATGAAAAATTTACGACTTTTGTACATATTCAATGTTTAAAATAGTGTTATTACCTGAAAATAAGGGCTAGAGAGCTTTTTCGCTTACTTGAGGTACTGCCTTCCCTATAGACTAGTTAATTCTAGTTAATGTGTTTACATTTTTTGCAGTTTCTTTCTGGCCATCAGCAGCATGTCAGGGCCTCACACCACACTTCCAATCCTGCTGGTCCACATGCCCCGTATGACATTTGTAGACTACACCACCATGTTACTGCGCCTCAAGCAGGTCCCCAAACAGCTGAGTCAGATCCAGGACCTGCTGGTCGAGGGAGTGAGGCAGAACATGACAATGCATTATCGCAGCATGGTAAGGTGATCTGTATAAACAATGGTGATGTATACCATGTAAAACTATGAAAAAGAGTTGCCGAGCTATCAAAGCCAAAAAATCGTAGAACGTACTACCTGGCTGATATCAAACAGTTTTTCAATGCATAAATTTAAATTTGTTAAACGTACTGTACAATATGGTTGGCATGAAACTGTTATATATTGATTTAAACTGTAGAGGCTTCCATGAAAGTTACTTGGGATTAACTTCTTGTTTCTGATATTAGTGCCGAAGATTTGGCTGATGGCTGTAAATTTCGTTGCAGAGGAGGCTCGAGGCTCTCATGGCGCCCTTCATCATTAACAGCACTGATGATTCTAGGCTTTACTTCGAGTTCTTTACTAAACTTCCTGACACCTTGACAGCCGAGGAAATCATCACGATCCAGGAACAAGCAAGGAGAGTTTTTCTGGAGGAGGTGGGTGGTGCTTCTGCTCTCGCTGCTCCTGAGGCTCCTGAAAAGTCATCGATCGCTCAGCAAAGTCGAGTCAAGTCCACAAGGCCTGACTGGTTCGGAGCTGCAGCTAGGAACGTAATTTGGTTTGAATAATTTTGCAGGAACTAGCAGTGGCCGCCCGAATGCGCTTGCGATCGCTGAAAACTTCATCTTTTGGAGCAGAAATCAGTTTTCAGAAGCCTCAGAATGCATCGATTTAGCGTCAAAGCCTCAAGTTCAGTCCAAAGAGACGAAGTCAACGCATCTTTGTGAAGTTCCGGTCGCGTCTAGTGGAAAGAGTTTAAGTCTACTCGACTTTGGGGAGCCAGTCGACGACATTGCTGAAATTTATTTAATAACGGCACTCTTATTTTGCCACCTGAGAAGTATAGGAGATGCCACAATAGGTCACCTATGCTAACTTATCAGCTATCTTGGCGTGTTCAGGGCTGATGCCCCAGATTGGCTGAGGTAAGTTGTGACGTCACCTCTGACGCTAGTCACGTGATAGGACAATCATATTGTTAAATTTGTTGAATAACCTTGTGTTAGTTCAGTGCTGAGCCGACACCTGTGATGACAACAAAGCTGGGCGTTCGTCGTAACTTAAAGTCTTAAACTGCTTCTGATACTCTTAGATTATTATTATTATTATTTAAACTTCACGCTCTGGCCGCCATGTGCAGGTAGTACAACCCAAATGAAGCAGTTTGCAACACCGGGAAGCCTGAAACGCTGCTAAAGAAAATCCAACACCACAACCAGATGAGATGATATGATAATCTTGCCAGCTGCGTGCAAATATTAGCTTCGCTTGTTCCCTATCGTAAAGTTTTGCAACTATAAAGTATGTTGGCCACCAATGTGCAACGCAATTTATCTATATCAATTCCGTTGGATCGTTGTTGTAGGTCGACGTAGTCGTAGAGACCGAGCCTTAGTCGGCAACTGTTGTAGGAATCTACGGCAGGTGGAATAACAGTCACTAAAGCTTCATGACAATCGTTGGGTCATATTAGTTATATTAAGTTCTTATACAGTTGCTGCAGACTGGTAATGTCAGGAGCTAGCCGTTACTGAATCAGCCTAGGTGAATGTGGACACCAGGGCTTTCAAGCCCTGCCACAGGGCGGCACATTTACAGGGCGGCACAAAGTAATAGACTACGAACATAAACTGAGCAGTATTGGACAAGATAGAATTAAAGCCTATTTTCGGCTGGGTATAATGACTTCCATATGCAAATACTCGTTTTTTGAATTGTTTGCGTTTACATTAATAATACCTATACAGAGGGACTGTAGCATGGTACGTCACGACTCAAACTATGAATGGATCTCTGCTGTCAGCACCGACTTTAGCGTATATATGTGTCATAATTGCACTGTAGAATAAAAATTATGAGACATTCAATTAATTATTATGAATTGCTTTTGAAGGTGTCGCCTGCGTTTGAGAAGCTGCAGAAATACATAACCACAGAGTACGTCACCAGGGAGAACATATCCATATCGTCCCTGCCCAACGGGGAGAAGCTCTACGCTCATCTGATCAAGTGAGTAATTCAACCGCCGCTTCTTGCTCTAAGACACAGCTGGCACTAATCTGCACCGTTTTCATGGTGCAACATTAAGGGCTCGTTTCATTGGGTCGTTTAAGTCAATGGCTAAACCAAACCCACTTGATTTGACTTATCCGAAACTTCGGACAGGAGCTTCGGATATGTCACTTTCAATCGTGTTGCAAATGGTAAAAGTAACGCAATTAATGGGAAAACTCCATTTTACGGAGCAAGATTGAGCAATTGGAGGCATGAAGAGTAACCAATTAAGGCTCAATGTCTGAATTTCAACACAACTGGTCGAATCGAAGCCATCGCATTTGTCTGCAGTTTCGAACAAGTTAAGCATCGACGGTTCAATTTCAGTACCCATAGAATGTGCTGATTTTACCTTATCAGGTCAAGTTTTGAAATATGAGCACATGCCAAAATTACTAATTTTCACCTGTTCTTTGTTGGATGAAACTCATAAGTTCAAATATTGATCTGATTTAGTCACAAAACGTTTGCAGAATAATTTCCTCAAATCATAGAAGTTCTCCACACATACTTTGGAAGAAATATGGGGAACAGCTGTTTCATCCTGATCAACTAGTTTAATAAACTTCAACATAAGCGTGATGAGCATTCTTCACAAACGACATGGTTTTCGCTCAACGGTCTAGAAAAACCTCATTTCTGCAGATGTAACAGAATAAATTAGATTAATTTTTATAGTTCCGATGCAATGCAATGCATTGTGTGAGCCGTAAGGGCTAAAAAACTAGAGCTAGTCTCTGAGAGGGAAAGATTCCGCCAGACAGCGCAATGCTAAACGACAAATGGAAGACAGACAGACGGATGGGAGGATTATACCCAGACTTTCAGTAATTTTCCAGTAGGGGGTGCGCAGAAAGTCCTTGGACTTTTCCTTCAATTGTGAAAAAAAATATTTGATCACTTTGTTTTATCACTAAAGAAACTAAATATGTTAGTATACTCACAGTGTAAACATCGTTGCCTGGTATATCAATGAATTTTATAATTTATGTTAAAAAAATAGTAGATGAGATGCCTTCATCGACCTTCATCGCTCGGAAGGAACCAATCCTGTGATGAATCAGCTCTTGAAAGAGGTCAAATCGACAATTTACCGTGTCATGAAAAAATTGACCAAACTCGGCACTTCTGAGGATCGCCCGGGAAATGAGAGAGAGATTTTGATCTGTACGCAAAAAAAAAAAAAAAAAAAAGCTAAGGCCGTGCGTGAGCCTGTGAAGAGTAACCCAAAAAGGACCATTCGAAATTTGACAAAAGAGATGAATGTGAGCAATGAGTCAATCAGAGACCTCGTCAGAAATGATCTTCAGTTATCTCCTTTAAAAACGAGTACGCATAAAGAGCTCTTCTTTAAAAGTAGAACAGACTTGAAAGAGCAAAAAATTTTTCTCAATGCGCTGAAGAATGGCACGCGAACAGGAGATTTATCCGACGGGAAAATTTTCACAGTTGAGGCCAAACTCAATTGTCGGAAGGGCAGAGTGTTAGCAAGGAGTTCGAAGACATGCCAGATTTTTTGAGAACTGCTATCGCCGTCAAAAATTATCTCCTGTCATGGTATGTATGATGGGCTACGATCTAAAAACTTGGATACCTGTTTTTCTTTTTTAAACAGTATGTGAAGACCAACACAAGCTGCTGTATCGAGGATATTTTGGTTCTGGCACTTGTTGAAATGTCGAAACGCTTCAAAGATCAGTTTTTCACCTTTCAACAAGATGTGCGCTTTTTCACACGTCATGAAACCAGGATGATGTTCCAGTCATTTTTCGAGGCTCCGACTCCCGTTTTGGAGTCGATGTTGGCGACACAGGTGTGTGGTGCTCATCACACAAGTGTTGATGCTCTCAAGCAGTCTCTTCAGAAGAAATGGGCCTAGATACCCCAGGAAAAGCTTCGTGTCTCTGCGGAAGCCGCGTGCTTACATTCACAGCTCGTACTCCTTGTATTGCAGGTTCGAGGCCAACCCAGGCACGCGAGCTCATTGCTAATCTAGGTGTGCTGACTCTGCAGTTGTGGGCGTGCAGAGTGCCGTGGGGGTACTTGCCTTTCATGGAAATGAGGGGGTGGGTCATTTGAACCATCCATCTAATTGGTGATATAATTCTAGATGACCTGTGGTCGGCTGCAGCCGCACTTACTGCTCTGGGGCCAGTGCAGAAGAAACCAGCGCGTGTGGTTTTTTCCCCACTTGAGGGTGTGGTCAAAGTTGACATTATCTTTATCTTTCGGTCCAAGACTAGAGGCTATAATTCGGGTTAATAGGGACCATAATGAAAAGTAGTTATGGAGTTTGACTCTTAGGTGTACAAATGAACATTCTGACTGGTTTTTTACTTTATTTATGACTTCTTGCAATAATAAATCACTTTCTATTTAGTCTAAGGATTTTCTGCGCACCCCTTAAATTTGTGAAGATGTGTCCATAACTCTTGGATTTATCTTGCTAGCATACAAACAAACAGGGAGAAACAGACGGATCTTCACCAGGATTTAATTACCTCTTTCTCGTTATACATTTAAGAATTTCTCTAGAAAATTTTGATGATCCGTCCATTACCTCTGAGTCATGCTACTAAAATAAATAGACAACTATACCTGACGAAAAAAGGGAAGCGATACTTTAGTATTCAGCATGAAAAACGAATCTGAAATTAGTTGATAACCGCTGACTTTTGACTAATGACTTGAAACGCAGGAGAGGGTTGTAAAACAAAATTAAAGCTGCATTAAAGTAAGGTATATAAAATTGAATCTGCACTCTGAGTAAGTTTACCTAAATTCACTAGGGTAACAGAGAACTTTTGAAACCAATAAGACTATCGAAAGCAATATAACGCTTTTACGTAGGAGGAGCACAAATAATACTGTTACTGGGTACGACAACATGCAAAATATGAAGGTTTCCTATGGTTGAAATGTGTTCCCAGCCAGATTAGATGTTTTTGCAATAGAAGAGAGATTAGTATTACTTAAGTATTCATCAGGTGAAAACTACTGTAGAAGGGAACTTTAACCTGTCACTGTCTAAAACCTTCTTTATCACATTTCAAGTAGCAAATTTTCTAGAAAATTATTATGAATGTGGGCAGTAAAGAGTTAAGGCCCCTGAGGGTAAATGAATTTGGCTTACGCACAACCAAAGGAAATAAGAAACACTTTACACAGAAAATTGTTTGTCCAACTGAAATTCTGTAGGTATGAGTCACAGGTTTGATTTACTGAACGTTTGTGGGATTGATTATTTATTGAAAGACGAGCATGCTGCCTATAAAAACGACAGGTATAGTAAAGTTTTATTGGTTTGATTTACATTATAATCCATAGGTACCTGCGAGTGAGATTTACTCAGTTATTATTAAGATTTCAGGCTTGAGCTCCCACGGACAAGTAATACAATCCAAATGAAGCATCTTGCAACACCGAGAAGCCCAAAACGCTGCTAAAGGAAATCCAGCAAAAAACCTTTAACAGATGACTTAAACGCCTCCAGGCCAACACGACCAAAAGCCGATGCTGGCAACAAATTCCAAATCTTAGCCGAACAGGGCACGAAGCACCGACAGATCAAGCAATATCTAAGTTAAGCTTGAATTTATCAGGCGTTTACAGCTTTGATGCATACAATTGACTTACTAAAGTTTGACAGGCACCACACCGGAAGCAACAGCACTGCGGAAGAAATCCACGAATTGGGACTTAAGGAGGTGGAGAGAATAGAGGCCCTCATGCAGGAGGTGAGTAAGAGAATTAGTTGTATCCACTATTAGCATTTGATGTAAGTAGACGAGCTGAGGAATTGTAAAGCTCGGTTCTTGAAATCATGTTCAATGCTGAGTTTGGAACAAACGTAGCTGACGATAAGTACGCATATGTTCTGATTTTGTCGGACAGAAATATTCATCTCCAATCCAATGGAACAACAGTGAATGTAGTTCGTTAAATTATGAACACAGACTTAAAATTCAAATATAATGTCCTTGGAGGGAGCACTTTTGCTAATGCAGTTTACAAACAATAAGCCGACAATGTATTAAAAGAAATGAAACATCATGATCAGATGATCTAGCTTGTACTTCCACCTTTAAAACAGAAAAAGGTCTTTTTTTTAGTTTTAAAAAAGTAATTGTTTTTCGTAAGCCACTGACTAAATATCATTTAATTACATAGGCAAAGAAGCTCAACATTCCACGCTTCCTATTCTCTAGAATGTAGAATTTAAAAATAGATACTGATAATTGATTTTGTACTCATTTGACGAGGTAAATTAAGCAAAACAAAACCTGTTATTGTTTTGATAGCTACGATCTTATCCAACCTCTATTGATTTGAAGTTCTATCAGAGTGGAGATATTACTGTCCACATCTAAATTTAGCGTAAAATCTTTGTCTCAGAGTGTTTCATGAAGTACTAATTAAGAACAAAAAATCAAATGTATAATTTTGATTTTATATCGTAGAAAAAGAATAAGCGGAGTTGATATATTTGAATAAAGACGTATAGCTACCTATCAGCGTGGATCTACAGGGATAAGAAAAAAAGTTTTGATATACACAACAAGAGACTAGCAAATGTTCATGATCCTGTGATAAAAAAGATGCAGTCAATAAAGTTTATATTAGATATAATATGAATCAAGTAATACTGCATTTTCACGGTGCATTTATTGAAACTTTAGTATATTTTACACTACATTTATATATAAAAACAATAACTTTTCGTTAGATCACAATATGTTTACAAACATGTTTACAAGTACTCAGTGAATAACATTATTGCTGTAGCTGTGGTGCCAAGGCACATTAAGAGGAGGCCACCACTGAGAAAATACATGAATACACACAGCCTACACCTGCAGACATCAGTAGCCCTAAACAACTGCTACTCATACAAGAGTAAAATCCAGGTACAGAACGTGAGCACAATATGATGCAGTCTTGAAGAGGTTTGTTCGAACATATTCAGCAGAACATATTCAGTTTTGAATTTTTTATCGAAAGGATATAAAAAAGAAGGAAAAATCTAGGACTACTGTATATTTTTCGGGCAGCTGGTTTATGAGATGGGCCACAACTTGACTCTGAAGAACTTCATTGCAGCCATCAGAGACGACCCCCAGCAGAAGTTCTCCTCAGTTGAGGAGCTGTTGACGAGCTTCCGGCACGTCGTCCACAACGTTACCATGCAGCCCGTTCTCAAGATTTTTCACTCACTGCCGAAATCATCCCTACTGTAAACAGACTACTTTTGTTTCAGTATCGGGAAACATACTACTTTAATGCAATGACAAGCTTATTTCAGTATTTATTATCAGGATGTGTTTAACTGTATGCTTAATTGTTTAACTTTGTCATCACGTACGACGTCTCTAAATGCCTCTGGAAACTTTCAAATATCCAAAGCCGGGAGGTGTTTATTTCTCCCCGAATAATCAATCCAAAGGCACCTCTACTGCTTATCCTAAAGTATTGGCTATATTTGGTGCATGACTTATCGCGACTAACAAAAAGTATTTACTGGGGGAATATTTGGATTTTTCTTTCAGAAATACAGAAACAAATTTCCCAAAACGTTAATTTTTTTTAAATTTAGTCGACGCTTATATACAGATTTTCCATATTCCATTGTTCATGAAAGCTTTTAACTTTTCCAGGGTTGAAGAAGCCCCGACATCACACGGCCCTTTTTATATACCCGCGTATCTTCACAGCTATCGTCCAGGATTATTTTTCGTTGGAACCAAAGGTATCTCTACTACCACCAAGTACCAGTTGGTGCCTCTTTCTTTGCATGAAGGCAACCCTGGCCACCACCTGCACTTCTCTCTCAACAAAGAGTCACAGACTCTACCCTATTTCCGTATCTTTCCTGTCATCGGCAATAAAAACCAATTTCCGGCAAGGTAACACCCTGTAGTTCTTACCTGAAATCTTTATATGTGGGTTTTGTATTTTACTGAGGCATTAAATGTTTTCAATTTATAGATGTGTGTCATACGTGTTTCCTCTCAGGAGTTTCGACCTTTTCCAAATAATGCTAATGCAATAATATTGAAAATCTTTCATTTTTGCTCACAAGTCAAATTTTTCACAATTTAGTGATATGCTTATTTTTTCTCAGCGCAATGTTATCCTTGTCAACTTCTTTACTCTTCAGTTTTCCGAATTACATTTACTTCGTCGAAGGCTGGGCACAGTACGCCGAAAGTCTCGGCTTTGATATGGACCTCTATGATGACCTGATGGACAGATTCGGATATTATACCGAGGAAGTTCTCAGAGCCTCCGTACTGGTTGCAGACACCGGTGAGTACCTTGCATGATCTTCGGGTGAAGTCCAAGTGATGTGTAAAGGTTTTATTGCGCAGTTTGGCAGTCGACAGATGAATAGAGCAGGCACCAGTTACTGCGGTGAACAACGTTGAATAGATTCATATAAAAATTATCTGGAACTAGAGAGCACTCTGAGAGCTCATTCAACGCCAACGACCAATCATTACCAAAATTGAATCATTTATGTCTTTTAACGTTAGCAACAACCCCTGTAAATTTTATGAAAATCCATTCATAACTTCTTTAGTTTTTCTTCTAACGAGCCTAAAATCAAACAGCGAAAAACTGACAAATGAACTAACATTTCATCACAAAAAGTTGATAATTTACTCTTCGTAAAATACCCAACAACTCATGTAAATTTCATGAAAACCCATCAATGACTTTTTGAGTTACGGTCTTAAGAAAAAATAGGCAGACAAATATCCAAACAAACAAATAAACAAACCGATGAACGGATTTTTACCAAAAGTCAATCATCTGTTACTGCGAACATGCTTAACAATCCCAACAAATATTGCCTAGATCCGTTTATAACTTTTTGAGTAATCTTTGTGACAGATAAACAAATGAACAAAGAGACAGACAAACGGGACACAAACAACCTTCTTGGCGGAGGTAACTATGCAGCTGTGGCTTATTGGAAGCAGTACACGATATCGGATATTGTGATATCCCTGTTAAAATAGAATAGCTCTAATTAGTAAATAAGAGTTCATTGTGCTCTCATTCGCATGCCTAAAAGCTCTTCTTTAGAAAAACTGAAATCCTTTGCGTATGCAGTTACACCAGAAATAATTTAAGGGGACCGTATGGGTGAATACACCCAAATTGTACTTTTTGAGTTTTTTATCTCTTTTCTTGTATTTTATGAACGGAAACTTTTTGTATATGATGTAAAAGACACTTTCGTGTAGAAAAAAATTTCAACATCATCAAAGGGGAAAAAATATTACCCCCTTTTTCAATTTTCTTTTTTACCCCCAGCCTACATTTTTCACTCAATTAGAATGAAACTTGGTACAGATATACTATTAATGATTGCCAACAATCGTGAGCATTTAGATTTTTGAATTTCGTTTTAGTTTTCAAATTAAAGAAATATATATAGATATTCATGTCACTTTTTTTTCAAAATCACTTTTCACATTTTTTAAACAAAATTTTTGAAAAAAATGAATCACTACGATTGTTCTAAATTTATTTTCCTATGATTTAAAAAAAATCATGACATTTGATGCATTATTCACCGAGTGGCGTTCATTTGAAGATAAATAACTTATATGCGAGATATTCACCGAAACGCAGAAGCTACTAAAATATACATTGTACGTCAGATAGCAATCAGACTTTCAGTTGTATTGACATTCTTTTGCCATTTGTCCAGGCACAGTATGGAAGTATGGAAGTCGAAAGCTCTTCTTTTTTGAATTTACATACGTGTACCAATTTTCATTGAAATCGGAACAAAAATGAGAAAATCTAATTTAAAACCTTTGATGGGAATTTCTTCATATCAAATTCAAATATACAGCTTCGGGAAATTTTCATTTATGTACCGATTCGAATGAAACTTGGTACACATATGTAAAATAAAAAAGAAGAGCTTTCGACCATTATACTTTTCCCATTTTCGCCATCGTAAACGAGTTATTCGAAGAAAACGGGTTTCATCAGGAAACTTGTTTTCTTTGAATAACTCGTTTTCTATGGTGAAAATCGAAAAAAAGTACATGAGTACAACCCACATTATTTTCCAATTTTACATGTTTCTGCCAAGTTTCATGAAGATCGGCCAAATCATGAAAAAGTTTTTGTATTAAAAAATCAAGTGTTACAAAACCCACACCCCCCATTCAACCCCTTAAGGGTTGCACTGGCTGCCTAAAATTTTTCCTCCGAATATGTCTGATGTATAGCTACCGATTAGTGATGAAAAACGAATTTGGAAAATTTTTAGAGACTGATCTCATACGGTCTCCTTAACTCCTCTAGTATTCATAAATAAATACGAAAATATCCTTCAGTATGCCACCTTTCTCAGCATTGCAAATACAGAATCTTGGTGGGTATAACAGAATAAAATTCAGATCGCAGCATAGCTTTTGAAATTTTTTTTTTCAAAATACGGCAAATGAACCATGTTCATATATATTTGTACCCATTTCAATAACCCATTGTAGGAACCATAAAGTGAAATAAAGTAATATTGTTAAGCCCGGTGCCCACGTAACAACATTCGTTGGCGCTAGCAGCCTAGAAGCAACTCAACTTATCCGTTTTGTGTAGCCACCGCACGGCTACAGTTTATGCAAAATTTAACGGTATAAAACAATTATTGAATATCTCGGTCACAACTGTAAATTTTACACCATAGTAAGTGGCAATAGTTAACTTTCAACGATCGCTCCTAATCATGAGCAGTTTAAGTTCACAAAGATTGATACTTTAAGAATTAGAGCACGATTTTCACAGACGGCACACTGCAGTCACGGCCACAACTCCGCAGTTGAACTACAGTAGTTGAGTTGGTTCTAGGCTGCTAGCGGCAATGAAGGTTGTTACGTGGGCACGGGGCTTTAAAGGTCATACTGGAACATTCTACATGGTTGTATTTATTAACGTCAACCTCCGTGAAATACCTCATTTCAATTTTAGCTACCGTTCAGAATTTCAGACAACATCGTGAAGGAAAACAGAGGTCAGCATAGACTTACGACGGAAATTGAGGATGGACACATGAGCGGTAGTACCGACAAATAAATTTTGAAGTAATTTGAAGTTCGTGCAGCAACTGTTCAAAGTAGGTATCATACAGATATGCAGAGATGTACCGTGCCACCATTCAGAACCTTACAGATCGGCGGAGAAAAGAGAATCTCTCGCTTCTATCTGCAAGACAAGTTGTGCAGGAAGTGAACAAAGACCCGAAGATTACAGGCTAAGTGTTGTGGCAGCATTTCAGTATGCAGGGAATCGGAAATTCGAGATTTACACTACAAAGATCATATCAGAAGGAAGGAATAAAAGGATGCAGATCAATGAAAGCACATTCTCTCACGGCTAGACACATAAAAGCCAGATGATCCGTTGCAAAACAACATATTAATTGGGCGAGCTACTGGTTATCGTTTCTTTGGTCAGATGAAACTGAGACAAGCGTTTTCAGTCACAGGGACGTATCTTTTCGGAAAAGAGAAGGTGAAGACATCAGAAAGAAAACACACCATTCAGCCTGTGAAACATGGGCTTTGGAAATCGTATGCTTGGGGTTGTTTCTCAGGCAATGGGACCGGAAGCCTAGTGAAGGTTAAAAGAAAATTGCAAGACCAACAACATACTCGTCAAAATTCTTAGTTAATGAAAATTTGAAACAGTCTAGTAAAACTCTCGATCTTGGCTCGATATGGTCTTTTGACGTGATGATGACCCCAAACATGCAAATAGATATGAGGTCATTCGAGAGCCGTGGAAGGGTATTGCGGCGCCGAGTATTATGTATGGAATAGAGGTAAAGGCATGGACGGAGGCAGATTTAACAAAGCTGGAGGTGATACAGAATAGAGTTGGAACAATGGCAATGGGAGCAAATAGGTACACAGTTGTGGAGGCCATTAGAGGTGAGCTGGGGTGGAGTACCTTTAGGGAGAGGATGGCAACGGGTATGCTGAACTTTAAGGTTAGGCTGCAAACAATGGATGAGGCTCGATGGGCCAAGAAGATGTATGTGTGTTGGGGAAATGGGAGTGGGTGGATGAAGGGATGTTGGAGGAGAGCACAACGGTGTGCCTTTAAGAGAGTCTCATTGGTGCGGGGTGATGGAGGGGAGAGCCCGTGGTACCTGGTGGATGAGAATAGAATGGGTTTTGGCTGGGATAGAGGTAAGTGGAAGGCGGTGATAAACGATAAGGTAAAAAGTGGGGCTTGGAAAGGTGGAGGCTTGGAATGGTTGGTAAGGGGACTATGGAGTTGTATAGAGCAAAAAAGGAACCCAGAAGGGAGTATTTTTATGATGGAAGTGTGAACTCCCAGCTGCTATTTAAAGCACGGACTCAGTCCTTAGAAGTCAATGCCAGACCGTCCAGATTCTCGGTTTTTGGACGACGGACATGTGAGAGGTGCTGTAGTGGTGAGGATGAGACGGTGCACCACCTCATTGTGTCGATTCATGCTACTGGACGGAACGGAGACACATGATGGAGTTTATCAGTGGTATAGGCTAGTTGGAGAGGAGAGGTGGGAGGAAATCACTGGCTTTGGTAATCATAGGTTGGGGTTTGTGCTGGGTTTTGGGGAGGGGGTGCCGGTTGGGGTGGTGGAGACTGCGAAGAGGTTCCTTGGGGGGCGTGGGGAGGCGCGGTTTGGGGACGGTCCCCGGAGTGGAGGGGGGATACCACAGTTATTACGGGGCTGGGGGGAGGGTAACTGAGTAAGTTCTTATAACCTAGCGGACCATAGCTGGTAGACAACGGTAGAACTCAATAGCTACCGGCTCGGTGTATTTTTATTTTGGACATATGTATAACTGGGATCAGTGGCTGCAGTAAAAGCCCAATTCCCAAGTCAAGGTCAAGGTCATGCTGAAAAATCTGTTAAGAAGCACCAGAAAGACAGTGGAGGTCATGCTTTGCAGCTGCCCAGCCATAGCCCAGATCTCAACCAGGGGCGAAAATTAATGAGGGGTTGTAAACAATACTGCCAATGCCAGGAAACCAAGGACTGGAGGAAATGGCAAAAGATAAGCGGTCCGAGATATCGGTTGATGTTTGTAAGAACCTTACCTTCAAGACGAGAGAACATGTACCTTACCTTTGATACCTTTGATGATTCTGCGGACGAGGTCCAGGTGACGTTCTGCACGCAACTTATCTTGTGTAGAAGTGATGCTGCAGTCCGTGACCAGCGGGGTGACTAACAGCGAGTTATCCCCACAGTTCACGTAGCCGCTTACAACAGGTTTCTCTGGCACTTTCAGTAAGCATGCATCCAGTAAGTTTTTAAATTTCACAGTCTCTGTACCGGTGACATTTCGGATGTGACGTGGTATTTTGTTGAATAATCTCGCCCCTCTGACCACGAAACTATTAGAATACTTTGTGGCCATTGCGTCACCACCAGTTTTGATCGGAATTCGCACGTCACAAGTGCGACCAATTCGGTCTGAGTGTCTGGTCTGGATTCGCCCATTGACATTAACAGTAACTCCTTCTAGAATTTTCTAAACATATATGATCGTAAAGTGCTCGAATCTCCTTTGAACAGTTATTAAAAATAAGGGCGGTGCAACAGTTAATTAAAATGAGTACGAATATATATATGAACAAAATTCATCCGTCGTTCACTGTTCCTTTAAAATAAAATTATTTCAAGAATTCTTTTTTTGAGTTTTTGGTAACAGCAATCAATACCAAGAAATGTAGCCTGATGAAGAAATTATTCAAATATTATTAAAAAAATAACAGAGGTAAGAATAATTTCGGGCGTAACTGTACATCTCGCTTGAAACATTAAATAATGTTTTAAACTAGATTTGATATTACACATAAGATGAGTTATTCGATGACATTATGTCGTGAGCTAGATAGCATGATCTTGCTATTGCAAATTGAAATTAAAGTAAGGGTCAAGCAAGAACTGTGTAAGCGTTCGGGTTTGAGATAGATGAGAAATATATAATTTGACATCAGTTAACTGGAGTCTTGTTTTCCCCAGGTATCCACGCGCTCGGCTGGTCAAGAGAACAAGCTGTGCAGTACATGCTGGATCACTCTGCTGAAACGGACCCTTCTATCGTGGTATGAACTTCTTTATAATTGAGTTTAAGAATAATGTCCGATATAATATTAACCTAACCGCTTCTCTCTTTGTGACGTCTCACAATAAAAAAATTCTCTTGCTTGTAAAAGGATGCTATTGATTCAAATTCAGAACGCATCTAAACAAGTCAACTTGCTTGGCCTACGCGTCGTAGACCCACATATTCATTATTCAAACTATAGTATGAGCTTTACATCAGGCTACCCAGCAAAAAATAGAACTGCATTTGTACAAGAGTTGTGGTTCACAGTCTACTATTGGTAACACAGGGTGTGCCTGGTCGTGTACGAAAGTTCTGTACTTTTATTGCCAAGCCGGTATAGTGGCCGACGACAGCGCGCGCGAAAACTATCAGGTAAACGCAAGCTCGTATCGTTTTCAAAGCACTGGGTCTTTGAGGACCTAGTGTATCTAGACTTCCAGGAGGCTTTTGACAAAGTCCTCCTCAAAGGTTCATCAAAAAATTAAAAGCCCATGACATCCAGGGAAACTAGTTACTGCTGGATCGGGGCATGGCTTACGGGTCGACAGCAGCGAATGAATCTTCAAGGAGAGACGAGCGACTGGAAGCAGGTATCGTCTGGGGTTGTACAAGGTAGCGTGCTTGGCCCACTTCTGTTAATAATCTATATCAATGATCTCGATATTAATTAATATCCGAGTAAAATTAGTAACTTTGCGGATGATGCTAAACTATGCCATCCTGCCAGGAAAAGAGCTGAGCTCCAATAAGACCTTGACCACTTCATGGCATGGACCTAAATATGGGAAATGAGCTTTAATGTCGACAAATGTTCAGTGATTCACGTAGGGCAAGAAACCCCTTTAATCTGAAAGAGACAGAATTGGCAGCTGTCACCCAACAACGTGACTTCAGAATAACTATTACAAACAAATTAAAACACAGTCAGCAAATTGACAAGAGTGTGGAAATGGCAAGCAGAGTACTGGAATTCATCACCAGGAATTTCGATTATAAATCCAAGGGCATCATTATGCCCTTGTACAAGGCGCTAGTAAGCCCACACTTAGAACTTGCTGTTCTATTCTTGTCGCCACATCTGCGCAAAGATATCGATAACATCAAAAGAATACAACGCAGAGCAGCGAAAATGATACTTCAGCTGTGATACAAGCCATGCGAATGTCGCCTACTCTCTCCCGAGCAAAGACGACTCCGGGCGTAACTAATAGGAACATTCAACTATATGCATGACGTCGAAGACGAACCTACAGAGGGACTTTTTGAAAGAGATTATTATTATTAAATCACACCAGACTGGCGACGGGGGAACGAACCATTTCCGTGAGGTTTTTGAACCCCCACACATCCAGCCCAGCAAGCGAAGAAAGAAAATAAAGAGATGATCCGAGATCACAGAATAGCTCTGTGTACAGATCGTTTAAGGCTGACAATACCTGCACCAGCAAAGACAGAGCCATCAAGACCATTCTAAACATTCACACACGATGGAAAAAAAGAACGAGAATACGGCATCGTAACGGTTCCAAGGCAAACTCATGAAAAGCACCAGTACGCCAAGTATACCTCAACAGAACAAATGGCTCGGGAAGAAAATCAGACAGTGGATGACTAAGGCAGTGTAAAATTTTATACAAAAGCAGACCCCACCAACTCTGCGACGATGCGCCAGATCACAAGACACAATACCATCCAGCATGAACGCACATCGACGAACCACTTGTCAAGCAAACACAGATGGCAATCGGCAGCAGAACCTCAGACTACGGAGCAGTACTCCAGAAGAGGGAGGACATAGTAATTAAAGCAGCGACGTATCAATTATATCATGCAAAACACCCTCCAAGTACTCCTCATAAGATCAATTTTCTGCGATGCACATGAGGCAACCGTTAATGATCGCCTGCACAACAACGGTCAAAAACTGAAGCATAGAGCTCGAAGAGCACCTCAAGTCAACAGTTCTTTCAGTATTTCATAGTGAACATTTAGAGTAAACTCCCTTCCGACCTTGTCGTAAGGAGACAGTCAATGAGTTTAAAAATCGTCTTGGCAAACATTTGGAGAGACAACCTCCACAGTTAGGAACACCTCCAGGAGTTTCAAACTCTGAAACTCCGCAGATCGGCGGCTATAAATCGCGCTTACGTGCATTCATGGTCTCCTCATTGGCTGTGATATTTTTTCTTTTTCCTCAGTCATCTATATCACGCTCACATAATGACAATAGCTCATAGAGGGCCGGGCGTAAGTCCCGGTGGCTCTCTGGGATGGGCGTGTTGGTCCGTCTACTGCTGCTTATTTAATCTAACAGTAAAATTCTGCTACAAGAACTTTTTGGGTGACCTGACGTAATGAAATCGTTTCCACTCAAAATAGAAAGTATAAGTTGGAAATCTTAGACTTGAGTGGCTGCCACGTTATTTTAGGACTGATTCTGACGGCGTTTTGGTCGCGTGTCAAATACCAGATAAAGTATGTAATAGATTTTGCTAGCTCTTAGCACTCACTCAGTCTACTTCGTGGAAGGGAGGCGATGCGAGGAGGATCACTAAGAGCACGTTCGATTGGGCACCACAATTGGGCACCGGAGGCTTGACTTGTCCGTAACTGCCGTCAGGAGCGCTGGGTTCGGCCCGGTGAGTATCAAGTATTAACGCTTAATGGGTTAGCGTTGAGACTTTGAAAACCTCAGTTATGCTCCGTAGCTGGAGTTTTCAGCCAGCTCAAAGTAATCACGTTTCTTGTCAAACTTGCAACATGATTTAAAGTGGCCAAGGGAATAGGCTGGAGTGTCGGACAAGCTAATCCTCAAAGATTTAATTTCTACTTCTAATCGAACATGCCCTTAGTTTCATGCTTTGATGCTTTTATAAGTTCTTTGGATGAGATGCAAATGACGTAATGCAGCCCGCCTGTCATGTACAGAAGTGATGCCGCTTGACGCGGGAGGGCTAGCGACGATTTACCACTACATCGCTCGTAACCGTTTATAACTACTTTGTCTGGCACATCAAACAAGTACCAGCCTAGGCCTATTTTATTTTACTTTTTTCAAATTACAGCTTCAGTGCTATTTGTGATTCTATTAAAATGGGCTATTTCGTTGAAGAATCTCGCTTTTCAAAATGAGGTGCGAGAATGCAGTAGAAGTTAATTTTACACAATTTTTGTTTTGCAGAGCCGTGTCGACGCCTACATCACCTGGCCGGGCTACGCCCTGTCCTACAAGACGGGCCAGATCCATATCTCAAACTTGAGGGCTGAGGCCGAGCGCCGACTTGGGGACAAGTTCAACATCAAAGACTTCCATGATGTCCTCTTGAACAACTTCGGGCCGAAGGATCTCCTTACGGAGCAGCTGACCAAGTGGATTGAAGACCAATTATCTGAGTGAAAATATCAGACCTTCTACGTGGGCGGATAAAAATGATAAAAATGTATAAATAATCTACAGCATAAAGAGATATAGAAAATTGTTCATTTTGGGTTACAAGTTCAGTTCTTCTTAGATCTGTATGTATGAAAATGTGATCTAGTTCTTCAAGTTTTCATTAAATTTATATGTTGATGAAAACGTGATCTAGTTCTTCAAGATTTGATGCATGAAGCAAACGAGTTTTATTTTGCCAAGAATTGTTCTTTGGGAAGCTTCAGTCAGCCGGAGCTTAAATTCTTCGAAAAGATATATAAAAATATATCAAACTAGAGCACTCAAAGAGCGCATACCTCTGCTTGGCGATGCAACGGTAGCAAAAAATTCAAAAAATGGCTCTGAAACCATAATTTTCTTTGTATAAACTCCAAAATCTAATCATTTGTGCCTGGTGACAGTAATAACAGCTTGTGCAATTTTCTTGAAGATCCGTTCATAACTTTTTGAGTTATGCTGCTAACAAATGTTATGACAAACATGAGTCAAACATACAAACGAACTGACCGATCTGCACCAAAATCTAATCAATTATGTCTTTTAACATTACTAACAACCCCTATAAATTTCATATATTAAATTTCATAATATTAAAAACAAAGGCAAACAAACGGATCATTGCAAAAATTTGGTTATTTACTTTTTGTGATATACCTAACAACTCATGTTAATTTCATAAAAATCTATCCATAAGTTTTTGAGTTATAGCATTGACAAAATTAGACAGACAAACAAGCAAACAAACAAACGGATGGACATATCTTCACCAAAAGTTAATAATCTGTTCCTCGTAACATACCTAGCAATCTCTGCAAATTTCGTCCAAATCGGCTCATAACTTTTTAAGTTATATTGGTGACAGAAAGAGAGACAAACACGACGAAAACATAACCTCCTCGGCGGAGGTAAAAATGTTTCGTCCAGGCTGTTCTTCTTAGAGGAGCTGTGGGATCGCACGCTCGGTGCCCCTCTTCGATTTTTAGTTGCCCGTCCATTGACGCTCCGGCGTGTAGTTTTACTACTTTACTACTGCTACTAGTAATGTTTAGCGACTATAGAAACAACTCAGCTCTTTACACGCTCATGTGGTAACGAATGCATATGCATATACAAAACGATGATATATTACCTTGATGATTTTTCAAACGAGGTAGAGGGGCGTTATTCACGGCACCCATCTAGTGCAGAAGTAATGCTGCAGTCCGTGACAAGCGGGAGGGCTAGTAGCGAGTTATCCCCACATTGTACTTAGCCGCTTACAACTGGTTTGTCTGGCTCTTTAAATTTTCTCTTTCGGTTTCAGTACCGGTGACATTTCGAATGTGATGTGGCAGTTTGTTCAATAACCTCGGACCACAGACAGTGACGCGATTAGATTTCTCGTCGCATCACCACCATTTCAGATCGGAATTTGCACTTTGCAAGTCCGACCAATACGGTGGGAGTATCTGGCAAGGATCTGCCCATTAACAATGTTAGTAATTCCTTCTAGAATTTTCCAAACGTATGCAGATTATATGTTCGTGAAGCGCTCGAATCTGGAACAAAAATATTTTCCTGTTCTATCGTAGAAGCCTTCAAAATCTGATTGAGCTGTATCAGTACGACAACGAATGGTAAAAATTAAAATAGCTTTAAGCTTTCATATGAAATAATTATAAGCGCAAAGGATTGCGTTGAATAACCAGTAATGAGGCCATCCATGAAAAGGGCCCGATTAACTTAAGTTCATGTACGGAAGTGTTCTTCATAAAGGCATGGATCCATGCACGAAGCAAATGTTCTTCGTTCTGTGTGTAGGTAACAGAGGATCCAAAATGCTTGAACAGAACAAACATTTTGATATTCAGAGCACGGACTACACTGTATGCAGTCGGCCACATGAAGAATTTTTTTTCTCAAAATCAAAATGTTCTTGTTACGAAGTTTTCTTTACAGGAACTACACCAATCTCTGTGCGTAGTGATGTAAAATAATTGTTCACAGAGTTCGAAAGTATCAGTTGAAGACTTATCGCCGCTGGAATAAATGTACATACCTTGAGTTTCATTGAGAGTCTTCGGAAGAAGTCCAGGAGACGTTTCTCACATCACCTCACGTGTGTGGAGTCACTCTGCTGGGTGTCTTCTGTGGTGCCGCAGTTTGCAACCAAAGAGAGAGCCAGCAGCGAATTATCTCCACAGTGCACGTANTGTTAAACAATCTTGCTCCTCATACAGCGAAGCTATTAGAATATTTTGTGGCCACAGTTTTTCCACCATCTCTGCTTGGGATACGGATATCACAGGTCCTTCCAGTTCTTTCCGAGTGTCTGGCGACAATCCGCTCATTCACTTTCACAGTGATACGTTCCAGAATTTTCCAAACATAATTATATGGTTGTAAATTGAAAGCTAATATTAGAGTTTTATTAACCAAAGTTCAAGCCAAGCCAGAACATTACGACTTCGTTATTTGATGCTGAGTGCATCGCCACATTGACAAAACTATGCAGCTAACTTCATTGTAGCAATGAACAAAGCAGCAAACTTTTCAAGACAAAATTATTTATTTTTTCAGTCTTTCAGCATACGCCTGTTTTGGCAGTGCCAATAGTTGCATGCTTACTTGATTCCGTAGCAGAAGTAAAGAAGAGACCGGTAATTATTTTTATTTTAACGCAGTGTCACTAAATGTTGATATAACGAATGACGTCACCATGCCAGACAAGAAGAAAACTCGTTTGTTTTATCTCATGTGAAGGCTGGGCTTACCAGATGGAAGAGAACAGCATCGTTTGGTGGTTCTCTGCGTTCATATCAAATGGGAGAAAATTGTGAGTTAACACACAGTAAGCATTTTTAGGCAAGAGAGCTCAGATTGTTCACGTTATCATGGTCTCGGGAAGTACCATCCTGAGCATCCCGCCAGAGCTTGGAGGCTTTGCTTCATGCATTTCAAACTATTAAGTTTCTCTGAAACTTCCAGGCTGATTTTGAGGCTTTTTAGCGGCTAAAAAATCTCTGAATTCTTTCGACAGCCATTTTTTTTCGTTTTCTCGTACTCGTGGAAAGTGCTTATGTTTGTTCTCATTATATTACCTCTGCGACTAAGGTGACGTAAGGAGGGTAATTGCACTGAAGCTCACCTGTTGGTTGGCTTGGCATGTGAGTTTCACCTTAGGTATGAAACTACCTGCTTTTTAGCACTACTGTTGTGGATGCTGCATCAGCGTATCCAGCAGGAAGCAAAGAGCATAATGGGAGGACTCACGGGAAATTATCATTAAAAAGTGACGTCATCAATGGCGTCACATCGCCGAAGTTATGGCTGTGCAACTTAAGAGCATTTTAACTAATTTCGCCTGAAAATCTTCGGAAATTGCGATTTTATCCATGAACCGCTCAAATAAATGGAGAGAATATATACCATTTCAGCAATAAACAATAACATAGAGAAAATTACAGTGGAAGCTGGTAGAAACTTTCACAGCACTAGCGGTGAAATTTGGATCGGTATGGCGACCTTGATTTAACTTCTTCTTTGAAGTGGGGCCCTGTATATATTTACACTTCTTATTCAGATCACAGTTCTCCTCACAAAATATATTAAAACATATCACCGTGTTTTTCGACTTGATTCATTCTATCTCCCTCTCCTTACTGGCCAGCAACTTGAGCTGCACTTATACGTGTCGC
Organism: Parhyale hawaiensis; assembly: GCA_001587735.2. NCBI lineage: Eukaryota > Metazoa > Arthropoda > Malacostraca > Amphipoda > Hyalidae > Parhyale > Parhyale hawaiensis. The sequence goes on from LQNS02000211.1 coordinate 44,783,880, forward strand.
GCATCCTGATGCTCACGGGAACCCATAAATAGCCGTGTCGCCAAGTAACCTGCAGCATTTAGATCTGGTAGCACACTTGTTCTGCACCAGAAGCACCGCTACTGCTGTGTACATAGCTTGATATTAGCAACCAACTGAAGCAATAATTGTACCATTATCTGGAATATACGCATTGGTGCTTACCAATCCTTTCATTACCCACTACAGTCAGCACCAATATCTGTAGTATTCTACGATCCTACATTGACTGAGATACTCGATAAAAGGTAATATTGGATTACCATTATAGCTCTACCGAATTAGTACTAACCGCAGTCGAGACTACAGCATTACCAGTGATCTACGTGTACGTTTCTTCTAACGACACCATCTACATCAGTTCGCAAGCGCACCTTTGCGTACTCCTACGTACGCGCGTGTTGATACGTTATCCGACGCACGTAGCTTTACGACTGACACGTTGGAGCACATTGGCACCAACGTGGTAAGCGAAATACTCTGGGGCGCACACATGAGCACACAAAACACCGTAAACTGTTGTTGTCAAGTACAGAAAGTTCGAGCAATACCTGTCACTGTGGTTTCTCTCGCGTACAGAATATAACGCTGCTTATATTTGTTGGTAAGGTTTAAGAACCCAACCTACGAAGGCCTCAGGTTCCACGCTCAAATACTTCAACTCGTCGATGTGACGTCATTCGGCTACATGCGGTCGCGGTTAAGTTTTATTTTAGTCCCATTGAGTCCTCCCATTGCACTCTTTGCTTTCTGGTATCCAGGCTATCAAAGAAAATTTAACAACAAGGCTTTCATTGGAAAGAAAATTTAGTAAATAACGAACTCGCATCTTTTTATTCAGCTAGTGAGCAAGTTCGCGAAAAATCGAAGGTATCGTCATGTTACGTGGGGAGTGGTGATTTCTTTGGAGTAAGTATAGATGGAGGCGACCCAAGGCAGCTACTCCTTAACAATCTGAGGCTTGTTTCACGGGCCGGCTGACTAAAATAGCCAAGAGTAGGTGTAAATGCATGTAATTATGTACTCCGAGGTCGGTATATAAGTCATATTAGCCAGCATGTTCCGCCAGCCAGCTTGGGTTTGAATGTGCTTTACGTGAAGAAGGCCTCTCGATAACTATTGTGCCCCTATTTTTAATGATAACGAAAAATGAGTTCATTGAGCATATACAGGTCAAAATGTCCACTCAAAAAGTTTCATCCAACTGTGCGGCTAATATATTGCCTTCTTTTATGTTTGCTTGGAGGATACACTGCCCAATATCATGTTTGATCTTCAATTTTATTGAGACAGAGCAACATTTCTGCTCTACAAACGTACCGCTGAAGCAAGGTAAAATGTTATAATTTTTTCGAATTCGCCGAGAATATCTTGAGAATCATTACCAGCATACGCGGTGTTGCTGGTTCCACGATCAAATTTGGCGGCGATGAAAAGCTGAAAATAAGAACTCGGCTCGAGCCTCAGCGTGCGCTGTCTCATTGGCTGTGGAGAAACCGAGCTGAGGAAAGAATAAGCATGTACGTTTAATGAAAACCTCAAACAAAATAAATAAAAAAAGGCTGTGCAACGACAAAAACGTATTGACGCAAAACCACAAAAATAGTGGATAGAACAGAACGTGCCAAAACTAACCCGAATCCAATGCATAGGAGAAGATATGAATGTACAGCTACCGCTCTTAGCGATACCTCAATCGCAAAATAAACGGCGCAGTGCAAAAAAGTAAGCACCTCATGTAATTTTCTTCCACTGACTCTTCGATTCATAGCAAAAAGACAGGCGGAAATTGCACTAACAAGTTATTCATATTGATAAAAACGTGCACAACATATAGACATGTATACATGAACAGTTTTTAGATTGTATAATAACTGGAGTGTCCAAGCAGCGTCCAAAACGATAGCAAAGGTTAGCATTGGGAACTCTTCAGTGTTCGTTTTTGTGCTTGAGAGTCACCGGCTGCCATGGAGCCGGCAGCTTGATCTGCGCTCAAAGTGCGAGTAGAGACGAGTACTGATCACGTCACTTCAGTAGAACATTTCTACTGATCTTCCAGGGTTACAGGGTTTGGAACGAGCGCAGTGCACAACTTCTCGAAGTGGCTTATATTTGCTGTCCAAAAACCCCTGCTCCCTCCGGTTCTACATCCACGAAACCACAACACAAACTTTTAAAAGTATGAGTGTGACAGAATAGAGATATTAAACTGAAGAGCTACAAAAATAAAAACACGTTTAAAAATGCAAATGGTTCATAAATAATAGAGCCATAACGACCTAAATATAAAATTCATTTTTAGAAGATTTTGATCAATTTACGAAACAGCGGATGAGAGGAGTGATCGTCTCTCGCTTAATGAGAGAGGAGTGCTGAGCATCGACCTTGTATTTCCCTGTAAGTAGAGTTTTCTCTGACACAGACTGTGCCCGCTGCAATCAAGTAATTTTGGCCCAGCACGTTCATCGAGAAAATTCTCAGGGTTGGTAACATCAAAACATTGGTAGTATAAGACAAATTAAATTGAGAAAAGAGTTCACCTCATTAAAATAATACTATTCAGTACATAATCATCATTATTAATTTTGGATGAAGTACCTGAAGCCCCGTCAAAAAATGACGCAAGGAATTTATGATGACCGTTTTCCATTGATAGTGCCGTCGTTACTAATATACGCGTGAAGGGCGCACTCCAACGGCCAACTCAATCTGTCACAAGAGATCACTGCTCTGGGGCTCAATTCAGTAGAGCAGTACAAGCCTTTCTCCCCATAGGCAATGTTAAAAAAAAAGAGTTTTCAATAGCAAGAACTCGCTTATGATTAGATTAGATAGGCGGCAGTAAACGAACCAATAGGCCCATTCCCAAAGAGACACCAGAACTTACGCCCCGGCCCTCTATGAACTATTGCCATTATGTTAGTAGGATATAGAGGACGGGGAAAAATGGAAAGAGTCCGTGTTCACATCTTCTTATTGAAGAAAAATGTAACTCCAAGTAAATGTTTTCAGGGTAGGCACTGCCTGCCTCTGACTTAGCGTGCCGGGCTATGCGTCCATCACTAGGCGTTAAAATTATCATAATATGAGGTGCAATGGCGTATAGTTTTACTGCCAAGAAGAAGGAAGTAATGCCGCATCACTGGTAAAGAAAACCAGCTTGGTGAAGTATCAAAGAAAACGATGGGCTGCTTTGGGCAGCAGCAGGCTACAGCCTCGATCTGCAAGGTCATTCTCATATTATCAGTTCACTCGCCGACGCACATCATTAGATGTGCTGCTGCCTTGCTCTGTGGCCGACACAGAGCGCAGTTGCAGTGCTGGTCCTGAAGAAACAGGGTGACATTCATTCCTGAAGTGGATTGTGCTAGATGTGGCGTGATACGTAGTGTTGAAACTTTTAATTGTCGCTGATCTGGTTTTGAAACCTATTTGTGAAAAGGTTTATATGCACAGATCCTAAAGTTCACGCTGTTTTATTTATAGTTATACACTTCACAGTGACTCGGATATGATTATGTAAAGTGTGTGCTCTGTTCTACGTCTTTTTTTACTAGCCGTTGTTGTTCAGCTTGTTGGGCATTCTGCCTGCTGACGTGGCTAGTCTTGCAAAGTTACGTAGGTTCCCAATACTTCCCCCTCTGTTTCAGGAGGTAGGCCGCAGATCGAGGTGGCCGACCTACACCGCCAGGCTTTAACCTTCACCCGTGGGAAGAACCATTGGAGACACCATCTGTTCGGGCGTATAGCTAGCAATCAAATTGGGTAATCGAAGATCGAATGAAAATGTTAAACAAAATATGGCGACTGTTGTCGCTTTTTCCCGATTTCTTTTGTTACACTGTATAGTATGTCTAGTTCTACATTTTCTCTCTTTTCTTATCATATCATAATGTGCACTGTAATTCTAACTGCATTGTCTTTAGACTTCATTTTTATTTCCTGGAATACATGCCCGTTTCTCTTTCACTCTTGAAAAGGGCTAGCTGGTCTATATCTTCTAAATTTCACATCCCACTTTTCTCCCTATTTTGAAATACCTGTAACCGTGCTAACTAGTGTTAACTAGTTCGCTACACCCAGCCTT
>LQNS02000211.1:44804453-44818133 GCA_001587735.2 Parhyale hawaiensis
AAGTTTACTAGCTTCATTTTCACAAATTGTAAGTAGTTTTTGGAGTCCGCTGGAATGGGGAGCAGCAAGAACCATGTCATCAGCATAGCTTAGCGCATTTACTGCCTTACCATTAATATGGCACCCTACTCCGGCTGCGTTCAGCTGGGTATGAATATTGTCAATGAAGATATTAAAGAGAAGCGTGGAGAGTAACCCTCCCTGCCTTATGCCATTAGTCATTCCAAACGCTGATGACCTTGCTGTTCCCCATTTCACAAAGCACTACTGAGTTTGGAACCAATACTTTAGAGTTTTAACGATGTAATGGGGTATTTGTCTATCGATCATACATTTGAAGAGCGAGTAATGGTGAACACGGTCAAATATGTCAGTACAATTTTAAGATCAAAAAGACAGAAAAAACTAGGTGTTAACAATTGCAAAGGGGAAAGCGCTTGTTTGGTCATTGAGGCTTGGTTTCGATCTAAATATATGCAATGATTTTCAAAATACTCACATCAAGGAAGCAGCGCCCTTGAGATTAAATGCGAAAATTGTCACTGCTAACTAAAACGTCACACTGCTCACAATGGTTGCGCACAGTAGAATGGGGAGGATGACAAGGTAAGGCTCCCGTACGACAACTGCGACCCGTATGTTCAGTGATCCTGTTTCTCAAGCTACGCACAGTAGAACCGACGTACTTGGCATCACACTGTGTGGGAAACCAAATTCGTATACTACACAGGACCGCATACCCACCGGAATCGCATCTTTGTATCGAAACATGCTTGATTTGGTGGATGAGTTTTTCAGCATAATATGAAAGTTGACAGCGTAACAGCGTCCTCAGTTCAGAAGCAAGTTTTTCGGACTGTTTTCTAAAATAAGGCAAAATAAGATACCTATTAGTTACTAGGGTGGAATTCTGAGAAGTTGCATGTTCGGGAAAATGAAATTTACCGTCCAGAAACTCACTTATACAGGAGTTTACGAGCTTTGTAAGATAACCGTTATTACGGAAAAATTCTAGTAGAAAGCGAAATTCTGCATCAAGGCTTACTGCTCTCAGTTTCTGCTGTAAATCTAATATTGGAGTGCTTTTTGTTTAGATAAGAAAGGAACTCTTTAATATGTCATCAATAGAAGCAGTGGTTAGCCGATTGTCCAGACTCTTTCAAACCTGTGTTTTACCGACGTTATGTGGATGACACATTTACTTTATTTCAAGACCCGTTTCATATTAAAGAGTTCCTTTTTTATCTAAACAAAAAGCACCCCAATATTAGGTTTACAGCAGAAACTGAGAGCAGTAACGTTTCATGTTTTTTAGATTGTTTAGTTAGGCGTGCTGGCAATAAGTTCACTACTACAGTCTATAGAAAGTCAACACTCTCCGGATTAGGTTTGAATTTCTTCAGTTTTTGTTCTTTCGGTTGAAATTGAATGCAGTAAAGACCTTAATTGTGCGGGCATATAGAGTTAGCTCAGATTACATAACCCTTGATACAGAATTTCGCTTTCTACTAAAAATTTTCCGTAATAATGGTTCTCCTAAAAGCTCGTAAACTCCTGTATACGTAGGTTTCTGGACGGTAAATTTCATTTTCCCGAACATGCACATTCTCAGAATTCCACCCTAGTAATAGATATCTTGTCTTGCCTTATTTTGGAAAACAGTCCAAAAAACTTGCTTCTGAATTGAGAACGCTGTTACAAAAGTATTTTACTAATCTCAACTTTCATATTGTACTGAAAAACTTGTCCACCTTATCTAGCATGTTCCGGTAGAAAGATGCGATTCCGGTAGGTATGTGGTCCTGTGTAGTATACGAATTTAGTTGCCCACAGTGTGATCCCAAGTACGTCGGTTCTACTGTACGTACCTTGAAAAACAGGATCGCAGAACGTACGGGTCGCAGATGTCGTACCGGATCCTTACTTTGTCATCCTCCCCATTCTGCTGTGTGCAACCATTGTGAGCAATGTGACGGTGTAGTTAGTAGTGAAAATTTTCGCATTTTATTTCAAGGGTGTTTCGTCCTTGATGTGAGAATTAATTTTAGAATAATAGCATATCTTTAGATCAAAACCAAGCCTCAATGACCAAACAAGTGCTTTCCCCCTTGCAATTGTTAACACTTTTTTTTCTGTCTTTTTCATCTTAAGATCGTACTTACATATTTGATAATAGCAAACGATCCTGTGTTTTTCGGATATTTTATTGCTGAACATGACCCGAATTTGTGCTTGAAACGTCCAATATGATATTTTATTCATTAGTAATCGTTTTTATATTCCTTACTTCTGATATTAGAGTAATAGGCACTGCAAGGAGTTTTATGGGCTTACTTAACTTATTATGCGCACATAAAAACGGACCAATCTATCACTGTTTCTACCACTCAAGCTACCGTCCTTGAATCAAGTGGATCCACCGACAGCATGGGAGAGCGGAAGCTCTCGCCAGAGGTCCAACAGCTCTGTGACGAGTTCTTCCAATGGCGCCTCAAAACCGTACCGGAGTTCGCTTCAAAGGTGAGACGACGGGAAAGTTCTGTTTGGACTGCCCATAATTACCAATCTTTCTCAGGAAAAGCGTCCTTTTGTCGCCTCATTGTCGATACTTAAGCGGGATTAATATGCTTTTGTGACCGGTTTCTGATAGTTATAGGGTGTGATTGCTTCGTGATCACAATCGCAACGCCATTTCCCTCTCAGGATATTAATCATGATTTACACGAGCACTGTAAAGGTTGTCGCCCACCTGCTCGGATCGTAAACGCCGCACAAGCTTACGAAGCCTCGGAACGGACACGACACCACGTCCAGTACACCCACTATTTTAGACGACATCGGAACGGAAACGATGCGGATGCTGTGTTCGTCACAGTAAGGTAAAAACTGTAGGGAAAATCAGTTGATGTCCGCCCAAACACGGCGGAGAGGTGACGTCACAAACTAGGCACGCCCTGAGCTCGAGTCACGGGCCAATAGCAGCTGAGCAAGGAGGTTCAACAGTTCTGTTCAATCTCCTTGCGGAGGAGCGGGCAATCGTAAAGGCCGGCAAGAATATACTGCTCCTCGTGATGTCTAATTAAAGTTAATAAATAATCGTAAAATCTCTTTGATAATTTAACATAGACATTGAAGAAAAGAAGGAAAACTGGCTATCACTGAACACAGTAATCATGCTTGCTTTGTGCAGAAATTCTAGAAATTATATACTATTTATCAAAATTTACTTTTGAATAAGTTATCGCTCGAACTGTTACAAAGTTTTTTAGCTGATAGACCATAACTATTGAACAATAAATGGTATGTTTCCTAAAACGGGAAGATTATTATACAATTATGTCAATAAATTACTAGTTTGGCCAAAGAATTTATTATATAGGGCCTACGAACAATAATTATTACAGTACAGTATGCAGATTCATTGCCTTCTACATATATATGCATCGCTGTTCAACAGATCTTGCCGGAATGAAGCCATGGAAATTGAGGACGGGTGCAAAATGTATCCAGATATGATCGATGCAAAATGAAATATTGTAGAGATATCTTCGTTACCCGCCTTATCCGGATATTTAAAATTCATTAGACTAGCTCGCACCTTTGACGTCATCGATGATGATACGGCAGGTTGGCCAAAGGCAACTACAGTTGTGGGGAGGGATGACGTAATCCGCTAGACCACGCCCATCTGCCAAATGTGGCCCTAATTTACCCCTTAGACGCTTCCCTACTCCCTCTCACTGTACCGTGTGTTCGTCTCTGTCTTCAGTGTACCTCGGACACTAAGAGGTGCCGCAGCTCAGGCGTGATTTCATCCTCTTCCAGTTAAACTAAGTTTATAGCTGTGGCGAAGAAGCTTTTGTGTTAACCCTAGCATTAGCAGCTACAGGGGAGGAAGAAAAAGAACACTGTTTCCTCATTAGAGAAAAAGATAAGTTACTCAACATTTTTGTATCTACCAAGCACTATTCAAAGCTACTGAGCTTCCCTCTCCATCCCAGCCTTTATTAGCACCGTTTTGCGCATGCGCAGTCACTCGGACGCATCAGAACTGTCAGAAAATTATTCTTTCCAAAATGTCCTCGTTTCCATTTTGGTTTCACGCATCGTTTCGTTTCCGATTCGGGTAAGTGCGCGTTACCACGTTCAAATGTATGGTTTAGATTTCTTTCTGATGCTACGGGTCCGGTCCGACGCGTCGTTTACGATCATGTGGGCGACAACCTTCAGATGGTTATCAGACGGAATAAAAGAAGTTGATACGCAATTTCGTGACATTAATTTATGGTTTTAGGAAAATATCACTAAAATTTCACTGTTTCTTGAAATATCTTTGATTTATCATTTATGAGCGTAGTCAGTTGCAATGTTGCGAAAGGGACATTGATCGAAATTAAAGTTATTACTATTATTTTTTTGTTAGTCGGAGAGTAATTTTACCTCCGCCAAGTGGGTAATATTTCGTCGGATTTATTTATCTTTTCGTCTGACATTTTTCTTGTCTGTCAGTCATCAGGACAACTCAAAAAGTTATGGAAAAATTTTGGCGAAATTTACAGGGATTGTTAAGATTGTTGGGAGAAACAGATGGTTATTTTTTTGGTGAAGATCCGCTTATCCGTTTGTTTGTTTGTTTGTTTGCTTGCCTCAATTTTGCTAATGACATAACTCGAAAAGTTACGGACAGATTTTCATGAAATTTACACGACTTGTTAGGTTCATTATGAAAAGTAAATAACAAATTTTTTGAAGAACTGTTGGCTCATTCGCTTATTGTGTTTGACATTATTATTGTTAGCACAACAACTCATAAAGTTATGAATGCATCTTTTTAAAACTTACTTGAGGTATTGGCAATGTTAAAAGACATAAATGATCTAATTCTGATGCAGATCGGTTGTTCTGTTTGCGTGTTTGACTTTTGTTTGTCATAATGTATTATAACTTAAAATGTTGTGAACGGATCTTCATAAAAATTACAGCTGTTAATACTATCAAAAGGCACAAATGACGACACTTTGGTGTTGATGGTTTCAGAGCCAATTTGAATTTTTCGTTACCGTTGCCTCGCCTGGCGCAGGTAGGCGCTTTCAGACTGCTCTATATATAGTTACTTAATAAAGTATAAAACTATTTTACAGTGTGATGTGAATTTGGGTGATTTCTGTTGAGTGCTCAATGATAATGATCAGTACTTCAATGAAGTATTGATCGTAAAGTTAACTTATTTTGAAATGTTTAAACTGTCCTGTCGTTTGGATTATCTACACAAAACTAGCATTGCTCCGCGGAGCATTTTCAGCTGTCTCTTGCGTAATCAGATTGCTTGCATCGCCTGTAACACATTTAGATGCGAAATCAGTGCCGTGTCTCAAATTGAAGAGATGTTAAGCCTACATTGTGTATTAAACTGTTTTCGGATTTGTGGTCGTAAATGATGACACCTGTTGTAAGCGGAACTTTTTTTATCGTCCTTAGTAGGTAGCAATCATAATTGGGAGGTAGATTTAGCTACAATAATCAGAGATTTCACTCAGTGTAGTTTCTGCTGAGTTAAAGCTTGCTACAAAATCTGGAAGGGAAGAAATAGTTTTTTCTATTCATCTAAATTATCGGGTTATCCCGCGTGTAAAATTTTCGCTTACAATTTCGATAACTTTTCTAATATTTGACAAGGCCGGCATCCACGACTACGACCACCGCCTGGAGGACATGTCGCTGGCGGCGTACGACGAGCGCCTGGCGGCCGTCAAGCAATTCCTGGAGCTGGCGGAGGCCCTGGAACCGAGCCTCTCCGAACCTCATGACTTCATGAACATCAAAGTGCTGAAGGATACCCTTCAGACTTATATTGAGGGAGCTGCGCTCAAGAGGTGATTTTGTTTCTGAAACTCAGGCACAAAGTAAATGCTGACAAAATTGCTGCAACCAGCATGCACGCCGCTTTTTTCGTTCTTTAGGGTTTCCCCCAACATTTCCTATATATGGGATAAGGGTATAATAATCAGTATATAAAAAAGGATTGCAGCTTATCCTTCAGTTTCATTACTTACTTGATGATTCTTCGGACGAGAAGCAGGTGGCGTTATGCACGCCACCTATCTTGTGCAGAGGTGATGCTGCAGACTGTGACCAGCGGGGTGGCTAACAGTGAGTTATCCTAACAGTTCACGTAGCCGTTTACACCAGGTTTATCGGGCACATTCAGTAAGGAGGTATGCTTCCAGTAAGTTTTTAAACTTTGCAATCTCTGCACGGGTGATATTTCGACTGTAACGTGGAGTTTTATGGGAAAACCTCACCCCCGCTTGCGGACTGCAAAACTATAAGTGTAGTTCGTGGCTACTGCAGCATTATCGCCATTTTTGATCTGAATTTGCACTTCACATGTGCGGCACTTAGTGTCTGGCTAGGATCTGCCAATTGACTTTGCCAGAAATTCCTTCTAGAATTCTCTAAACATAATTGATCGTAAAGTGCACGAATCTCCGTCGAATTGAGTAAATTTGAAGTTGAATAAGTCTTTCGTGATAGTTTAATTCTTGCATGCCGTGGATTTTTACCAGTGAATGATCTCTGGATAGCCTCGAGGCGCTTTATGTTTTTCCGTTTGCTTGGCATCTAAAGAGGTGAACAGAATTCTAGCTGCGGAAGTAGTAGTTATTTCCATACGTGAGCAATGATTCTGCCTCTTGTGTAGAGAATGTTCGAAGTGCCCATCCACTTTATTTCTTGCCTACGGTAACGAATCATGCCTCGTGATGTTCAAAAGGGGCATTATCTTGCATTGTCACCTTTCGATTGCATTCCTATCTCTCGCCTTGTAAGACGACAATTCTTAGTAAAGGAGGAGTCTTTCCCATGTCGTTTCTAATTTTGTGTCGTTAGAAATAAGTAGTATACTTTAATTAACAGAGTCAAATTTCCTTTCAGTTTCCTGATGCCTATCAGTTTCATGGATGGCCCCCATGTGGCGATATTCTTCACGCTGTCGTACATGCCACGCAAGAACTTTGCCCACTACACAACACTCATCCAAAGGCTTCGGAACCTTCCCAAGCAGCTCGAGGAGATCCAGCAACTCATGACCACGGGCATGGCGGAGAACATAACTTTGCATGAACGTAGCGTAGTACGTTACATTACACTCTTTCCAGCTCTGCTTCAATAATTATTGTCTGAAACCTACGCGCTACTACTGTGCCAAGGAGTGGATACAGTTACTTGAACTTCTATACAAGACATGAAAGTCTGTTTGAATGCATGCGCGATATTTGTACCGGTCTTGAGATTAATTTTCTTGTAAGAAAGATTGCGCAATTGGATTGTACAGCTCGAAAGCAAAAATTGATACATTTTTTCGTCAATGTAACATCCAAAAATACCCAGTACTCATCGGTCTCGCTCAAGGCTATTTGGCTTTAATGAGGCCGATCTAGGAGCAAGTCTTCATCGTAAAAATTAGAGCATCATTAGCACTAGCTCTGATATTGCGGTCTTACCTCGACTCCCGAGTATTTCCTGTTGTAATTTTCAAATTATCTCACAAGTCAGAGTCAATGAAATATTTGATTGTTCCCAACCTAGAACATTTATTCCTTTCATATATTTCGATATGCAACTGTTTTTAATATTCAATCATTTGTATTGCGTCAGTCGCTGTCAAAAAATAATAGCGCTGCGTTGAACTACGGAAAAATAATTCAAATTGATAATTTTTTTACAGAGAAACATTCCTGACGACATGGCGCCGTTTATCGTGAACAACACCGAAGACTCCAAGCTCTTCCAGGAATACTTTACGGAATTTCCAGACACGCTAACACCACAAGAGATCGAAGCTATCAAGAAAGAAGCAGAGCAAGTCATACTAAGAGAGGTAATGCTTTTCTGAAGACTGACTGACAAACGAGTTAGTTCAAAAAGCAACGCACACATTGGCCAAAAATTTAAAAAATTACTTTTAAAGTTGGTGTATATGCATAATACGGATAAGTTGGTTCCTAAACACATAGATTTGAAATTCAAGGACACAGAATTTTTGACAGATATCACGAATTATAGTAGATAAAACTTTGTGTTCAGTCAGTTCTCGCTAGTAATCACAATTTACTTAATCCAAGAAACGATAGTCTGATTTACTCCAGTGTCATAATATAGAAATCTGAGCCCGAATTAATAAAAAAAGTTCTTCTACCAGTTCAACAACACTTTTAAAATAAGAGTATTTAAAATATCATGCGATAAAAAAGATGAACATTTACATGCAAATAAAAAAGAAGTACAAAATAAACAAATTTTCTCTATAACTTAACTTGCTTTTTATTTTTTGATGCGTTTTGGTTTAACTAGAGAAATGACTTAATCCAATAATTCTCGCTCCCATTTTTCTATAACCTTACTTAATTTTCATATGTAATCTAGGTGGTCACTGAAATGTACCCTATGCGAGATGAGATGGTTACAGGGGTTCATTCAATGCGCAGGTGTCCCCGGCGTTCGAGAAGCTGCAGCAGTTTGTGGCCAAGGAGTACCGCACTCGTGACAATATTGCCATTACGTCGCTGCCTAATGGCGAGCAGCTATACGCCCAGCTCATCAAGTTAGTGGATTGATTGTAATACATGAGTAAGCTCTAGTTTTTATATACTGGTGTGAACATCTTTCAACATCTTCTATAGGTGTTTAACGAGGGCTTAGAGCCAGAAGTGTCTACGTCCATTTTTGACGAAATTGGGTTCCTCTCACACAGTGGGTGTCCGTGAGGTTTATCTCTAGTGTCATGGGTGTCTATGCCATCTCTCTTCATGCCATATATCTTCTTAGCTAAGATATATGGCATAGACACTTGTGACGCTAAAAATATACCTCAAGGGCACCCAAATGGTGATATAAATCCGATTTCGCCAAAAATGGACATAGCCACTTCTGGCTCTCAGTCCTCGATAATTTTGATATAGTATACGCTTTGTATATGACAAGAATAGCAGCAAGACATGTCATTAGAGATGAGTGTATTTTAAAATTGACAAAAATTTAAAAAATTAACGTTTCGGGAACTTGATTCCCTCCATCAGAATTATAAACTACAAAGGAAACATAAAATGAAATTTTATTTAACTAGCACGAGCGGGACAAGGGTATGTTAGTGCTGGGAGGTGTAAAATGCAAATAACCAGGGACAGCTTGGAAGGTTTTGACGACAATGCTTGTACAGTCGGGCAGATTTAAAAGTAGCAGCGGTGGTACGGCTATTGAGCAGGAAGAAGGGAGCTGGTACAGTCGGAGGTGAAAGACCAAATTCAGCTGAGTATATTTACTGCACAATTCATTTCATAGACAATTCGCCAGCCTACTCATGGTGCTAGTCAATCTTTAAATCTTGTCACCGACTGCATCTTTGCAATTCTCAGCTTTATCGATTGGCAATTACCGAGAACATAGACTACATTGTAATGGGTAACAAAAAATATTTTGAGTGCAAAATTACAGCTTTGGGAAAAAATTTGATTGCATATAGAGTTCAAAACAATGTGTGGCTCGACTCTCTGACGTCACAGTGGACTCCCACCCCTGCTCCACCAAATTTAGCAAATTTGGTTTAGTTTAGCCTACCTGTTGCTGTTCTTATATACTCTGACGTTGACAATTTCCACCGAGCAAGTAGCAGCTCACAGTTTGGTTCTTCTTTGAAGTTTCTCGATAAAATATCACCATTAACATGATCTGTACAATTTAGCGACTCGTTTGTTGCAGAAACTGTCTGCCTTCAATCTCTTTTCTTATCACGTAAATTAAAATTATTTACGTTTCATTTGAGAACAAGATGGTTGCGTCAGAGTTCATTTTATTTCAAAGCTATACATGATATCTTACAGGTTCCACACCGGCAAGGCGACTGAGCCTAAATTTATTCACGCCACTGGCCTCAAAGAAGTTGAGCGACTGAAGATTCTGATGCAGCAGGTATTATTTTAGAAATGTATGCTAAGTGCGGTTATTTTGAAAAAAAATATGCATCATTTACTGTATTATCTGACTGCCGCGACAAATATATTAAGGGAGTAACACGTTGACGTTTCCACTTTTCAGGCTAACAGTGTGAGAAAATTACCGTATGTTCCGTATATTTACACTGGTGGAGAATCAGAGTGCTCACATCACTTGAGATGTAGGTAATGTATATAAGTAACTCAGCGTCCCATACCGAGAGGTGTTTGTTTGATGGTGCTATTTATTCTAGATATGCAAAAAGGTGAATGAAAGCTGTGATAACGGAAACGGATATCTAACTTGCAATAGTTTGTAAACTTAGGATAAGAACTAATGATATGCTGGTGATACATTTGCAAAAATATGCAAAGTGTGGAAAACGTGAAAGGACCAAATTAAGAAGGTACAAACCAGTTGAAATATCCAGCAAGAGTGAAAGAAAGTCTATCTAAAAATGTGAGAGAGCCAACTTGGTGAACTGATTGAAGTCAGTCGCGTCATTTTCTAGAGCTGGAAAATATATACGAATATGAGCTTCAGAGATACAAAGTGCCAACAAAGGTGAAAATTGACAATCGTCAGTGATCTATTCCTGTGGATGGTCAGTGTCCGCCTCCAATTAGAGAATCATAATATTGTTCAGAGATAGTAAAAGATATTTGGTGGCTTTCATCCAAATTAAACTACAGTGCTTGCAAGTCAAAGTAATAAGCGAAGAGATTGAACCAGTAGTGGCATCATTGTGTATCTAACAAATGTTTAATCCTCCAAGGCAATATGAGCGTACCATTCACGGTTCTAGATATTTTTGAATGTGGAAGTAATATGTTCAATGTGTACAAATCCTGACGGCAAGCGAATTGACAACATCTAGAAGTTTGAAAACAGAGTTGTGAGAAGGGAGAAAGGGCGGTTGTAGACACTGTTAGAGTTGCGAAATGCCAAATAAAATGCATTGGTTGTTATATACATCAAGTTTACCACCACTATTATTATAAAACCGTACCTTGTTTTTGTTTCAGCAGTGAACATATAATTTTACCGCAAGTTTTCTTATACAGAAGCTGTTAATGTGGAAATATAGAAGTTGTTACCGGATTTCAGCTCGTTTACGACATGGGTCACAACATGACGCTGAGGGACTTCATCACAAAGATCAGGGCAGACCCAAGCTTTCGCTTCTCTTCAGTTGAGGAGCTCCTGGCAGAGTTTCGACGCGTCGTTCAAAACGTTACCGAACCTGCTGCTCGCAAGATCGTCAACAAGATGCCAAAGGATCCTCTAATGTGAGCTTTGTGTGATAAAAAAGCCGATGAAAACTTAGAAGAGAGCAACCTCTATAATCTATCCGGTAATGGAAGCGCTCAATCTAAAAAATTTCACCTGTTCTTCCTCTAAAACTTCATCTAATGATTATTTTTGCAGCGTGGAAGAATGGCCCACGGCAAATGGAGCTTTCCATATTGATGGCAGTCTGGACGACACTCGCCCTGGAGTGTTCACTATCGGAACAAAGGATTTCAAGTCCCACACTAGGTACAGCGTGGTTTCTCTGTCTCTACACGAAGGCTGGCCTGGTCATCACCTGCAGCTTGCCCACGCGATCGAGTCACCAGTGATTCCGTACTTCAGAAGTTACCACTACTACGGCCACATGCCGCAACTACCATCTGAGTTAGGTCATAACTTACAGAGTTAGTCACAACATACAATACATTTCACTAGCTTAACTGATAAATATTAGAGTCTTTTTTTAATCATACCTCATCTTCACACCTTGATGATTTTCCGGACGAAGCCCAGTTGCTGTGGCATAAAATGATATGTTTCACTGGCTCAGGAATGTACAGAGGTCCTAAAGAGCAAAATGTGGTATTTGCCCACAAGAATACTGACTGGTTGAAAGTCAAAACAAGGAAATGCCCTCGCAGTCTCCAAAACAAGGGAAAAAATAAGCTAATTCACTGGTGAACGTGGTTTTTAATGGCTCTAGCTACACACTGTCGAATAGCTATTGCCGATGGTAGTGCATACTCTTACCAAAAAGAGGCCAAACAATGAGTAGCAATGCAGCGTAGCGTAGATTGATACTTTCAATCGCTTTCTGTATCTAATTTCAGTCTAGTGATGAGTTAGGTGCAATCTGTTCATGGTATCGCCCTTCTGTCTGTACTTAACAAAGTGATTGATTGACACCGCCTATCTGGAGGAGGTGATGCTGCATTCCTGAACCTTTCAGCGAGTACAGTCTCAGGCAGCCAATGGCGCTGCCGCTTACAGGCCACAGTGATAAGAGTCAAGGGTGATGGTTGATGATGGCGTTGTACTCAAAAGAGTACCTAGGAAAACTATGTTAAATCACAATTTACGAGCCGTGAAGTTTATTCTCATACTTAATAGGCATCAATTTAAGGTGTGTGATGAACTTGAACTTTGTTTGGTGAGGGCAGCATGTGAAAATTACTCGTTTGTTAGCGGTTTATATTCTACACGAGTCTCTGTGTGCTTTATGTATGTAAATATCAGGAGTATTCGAAGAAATTTCCCCCTGCTTGAATCTTTTATTTCAAATAGTCAAGTAAAGTTTGGCGTGATCACACGTGAAGTTTCTGCTGGGAGCAATACGTTTTGGAATGCTATCTGAGCAATACTTTAGAGAACTGGTACCTTGCCATGAGCACGGAACTCGAGCACTCGGGTTTAAATTTCTCCGAACAAGATTAGAACTGCGAAGGCGGTCCAGGTAATTTCAGTGTGTGCGGTTTTATAATTCAGTGCCTCACTGTTTGAGGGCACCTATGTCTGAAGCCGCTTTTGAGGCGAGGTTCAAGGAGAGTATATTTGAGACATATAATGTAGACTAATCATGATGTTTCATGGACTTTTCTCTGTAAGATGCAATGATACTATGATTGTAGGGCGAATATTGCGCATCATAGTCGTAATGATATTATTCATTTGTGTCTAGTGGGCTTAGGCTTCGATGGGGGCAATAATTTTTACGACCGACATTAGTGCCGTAAATAGACCTAGTTTCATCTGTGATAGTAGTCCGTAGCTTGTTGTACCTAACATACAGGACTAGTAATTTGAAACTGAACTCATTATAACGTTTTTACAGGTAGTCAAAGTCAGATAGTAATTGTAAGAAACTACGGTAGGTAAAAAATGCTTCATGGATGATCTGAATGTGAATTCCTCCGCAATTTAATTTATAAGGTCTTTAGATTACGTTTCAACGTGATCGGATGATTAAAAGTAGGGTATAATAACATTCACTGTATCATTAGAATTATTGGAATAGCTTCAATAGGAATGATTTTTCCGTGTATATCTATAGTACTTTTATTTCACATAGTTGTTAACATAGTAAGGATATTTGAACGGCATGGGCGCCATAAGGGTTTTTTCTCTTTTAGTAGGCGCGTTCTCCATTTTAAAGAATTTTACTGCAATGTTATTTTTACCAATGTTTGTAAAATGAGAGATCAATAAAGGTGTGAAGGTGTAAATTTCACCAAGCATTTCGCTCAATTCCTAGCCAATAAGTGAATTGAATCAGTCATAAACTGTTTTCTGTATAAAATCTATAACTGCCCCAGTCATCCACTGTCTGAGTTTCTTCCGGATCCATTTGTTCGGGTGAGGTATACTCGGCGGACTGGTGCTCTTCATGAGTTTGCCTTG
>LQNS02000211.1:44901670-44915177 GCA_001587735.2 Parhyale hawaiensis
TATCTCTGTCTTCCTACTGTACTATTTCCTTTTGATTGCTCGAGGTACGGTAGGACTATATGTGAGCCTGTTGGTATACTGGGGACTGAGCTCTGTGTGCAACTTGTATTATTATTATTGTTACAAGCCCCTTGGGTCAGGCTAGCTATAATGAAACGGTGTGTCTCAATCGCACTGCACAGGGGTAATCTGTTAAATTCTCTGTACCATCGCAACGAAGAGTTCTTTCTCTCTTGTTTATTACCTGTGCTCCTGTGTGAGATTGAGCTGTTCAATGCCATTCGTGTCTGCAGGTGTAGGCTGAGTGTATTTATTTATTCTCATTGTACGTGACCAATAATTGTGACTGGGCCTAATTACTAGGTTGAACTTTGGCTACTTTGTTTGTACTTGTGAGCTTGTAAGCATATTTTGTGAACCCATTGTGTTCTTAATAAAAGTTATTTATAGGCCTACGTGCTCACTACAAATGTCGTTTCTGAAAGTATGGGCTCTGGACGGTCCTCGTGTTAAGGAGGCGTTCTTAATTGCTCATCAAAGTAGAGTTTAAATAAAATCGCTTAGCTTAACTTGCTGGAACTTTAAGCGATGCACTGGCTTCACCCTACAGTATTCAGTTTGGCTTCAGGCTTATCAGCAACTGAAACCACCACAAGTGTACGTGGGTTGTTTTCACTTCAATTTATATCGCATGCTATGCTACCTTATTATAGAGCAGTTAATTCGGACAGAATATATCAGGGCAAAGAAGATTAATTACAAAGTAATTAGGGCTGGTTGTGATGGGGTTAACAGCTGCAACAGAATTGAAAGTATCGAAACAAACGCAAAATTTTGGAATTTTCGACAAGTGAGACCTCGTAATCTTCATTTCGCCACCTGGCAGGGCGGCGAATTGTAATTGACCGTATTTAATTACCCCTGGAGACTGTTCACTTTTTGATCATTGATTATTCCAGTGCGGTTAGAAACAATTGGAAGCGCTTTTGGAAGCAGAGCCTGACAGAATATGAGCAACACATTCAAGTTAGGGAAGAGTATTTCCACCAGAAATAATTTTTTTTAAATTTTCAAGTCAAGTGCTGGGCTTCGATAATACAACCGTAACATCGTGTCGTTTAATTTTATTGCAACTCCGTATCAGTCTTTGGAACCAGTTTGCCAGGGCTCTTTCCAATAGCTTTAAGGGGACTACCCCGACGAAAATGGTAAAATGTTGAGTTCTCGTTTTTTAGTGAAATTTCACCCTTGGATGAGGACGGACCTGTGGCCAAAACATTTTGGGCCTTGGCGCATTGGAACACCTCTAAATGAAGGGGGGGGGGGAAGTCCCCCTTAGGGGATGGGGTTGTAAATTTCGAAAGTCAACCGATTTGTCTGAAACTTTGTAATTATGTGTTAAATTCTGAATAAATTGACTTTCTTCGATGAAGTTTTCCTGTTTTCTTCTTAATTTTCTGTTGATTTTAATTCTTTCAAGTTGAGTCAGGTATTATCTTGAAATTTTCGGCTTATCCAATTTCGCTAAAAAATTGATATATAGCTTCTGGATAGACTATATGTATCCAAAAATGGGAAATGGGATGTGTGCACAGAAAAAACGTTTCTATTTATGAATTTACTCATAATATGCAAGTTTCATCGCAAGCAGGCAATAAAATGCATAACGTCATATTTATGGGCGACATCACATATACATATGTATAACGTCATAATTTTTAAAATATTGATAATTTCCAATTGTTTTGAGTAGGGAAACACCTTATTTGTTAATAAGAGACATTCCCAGCATGAAGAACAAATATTAACAACAACAGATAGCTTAAATGTACAACCTTTTCTTTTAGTTTATCGCTTCTCCCGTATAACTTCATTTTTCAGCATTCAAAACGCTCAATCTCATTCAATACTCATGCTACGAGAAAAACAAAGATTTTTTGGAAAGAAGAAGTCCATAGCTATGTAATTCCCTAAATAGTTTTTCGCTTTTCGACTTGCTTTTCCAGTAATGGAGAGATGAATGTGAAAAATTTAGGTAATAATTAATATATAAAAATTAGGTATTAAAAAAACTCAAAGGAGAAAATAAAAACCTAAATAGGGACTTTTGTTGCAATTGAATTCCTCTTTTTAAACTGCTTTTTTTTTTCTTGTAGTATGAATAATGAATGAGATGAAGCATTTTTAGTAAAACAATCAAATACATGAGTTTACCATGAAATTCAACGATGAAAAGTAAACGCAGGAGAAAACGGAAAAATATGCAGGAGTAAAAAGATTTTCTTTTATTTACATATTGGGTGTAATTTTCGTTGCAATCGGACCATATATAAAGAAATTAGTAAAAAAAATTGTGGTGGTCCCTTTAAAGAAATCGCACTTCTCCTTCTCCATCATCAATACTAACAACTATTGCTTCCCTCACCCCATCTGTATTCCACCACTGCAGCTGTGTATGGCGTGAGTGGGGCCACTGGCAGCGAGGGAGAGCTTAACCCTGCTGAGATGCAACCCCCCAGCCCCCCCAGCGCTTGTCCCCCACCCAACTGCACTTGCGACAGCTTTGCCCCGCCGGAGCACGAGTCGGAGCAGAAGAGGCTCTCACCAGCAGTCCAGCAGCTCTGCGATGAGTTCTTCCAATGGAGCCTCAAAACCGTGCCTGAGTTCGCCTCGAAGGTGATTGGACAGGAAACGTCTTTTAGGACTTCATTCTGGTTAAATTTAGTACGTAAGATTTTTTTCATGTCAAGTTCATGTGAATATTTAGTGCGGGGCTGATGGGAAAAGTGCTGCAACCTTCATAAAAACAAGTAGGTAGCAATACAGCAATGCTAGAGCATTCGTTTCCTTACTTTTCGCACTTGCGTGCTTTCGCTGTGAGCTACAACAGAGTATTTAGCGCCGGCTGAAAACATGCTGTGCAGCTGATTTCTAATTATATAAATATCTTTTCTAACCCACCGATAACGTATCCTACTTCTGGCAAGGCCGGCGTCTACGACTACGACCACCGCCTGCAGGACATGTCGCTGGCGGCGTACGACGAGCGCCTGGCGGCCGTCAAGCAATTCCTGGAGCAGGCGGAGGCCCTGGAACCGAGCCTCTCCAAGGCTGATGACGTCATCAATATTAGAGTGCTGAAGGAAACGCTCAAGACTTACATCTACGGGGCTGCTTTTAGGAGGCGAGATTATTTTTTTGTTCTAAATCTGAGGCTATAAAGCGAATATAGCATTTACTGTGTCATCTACACACTCTGTATATCAAACCTGCTATAGATGCTCAATTATACATATATAGAATTATTTGATATTAGGAGCTAAATTAGAATTTGAATACGAGATGTAGTTCATGTCTCCGTAAGATAGCTACTTATTAAAATTACTTACGTTAGTTTCTTTTCAGCTTTTTGATGCCGATTAGTTTCATGGATGGCCCCCATCTAGGGATATCCTTCACCCTGTCATACATGCCACGCAAGAACTTCGCCCACTACACAACACTCATCCAAAGGCTTCGGAACCTTCCCAAGCAGCTCGAGGAGATCCAGCAACTCATGACCACCGGCATGACGGAGAACATTACCCTGCATGAACGGAGTGTGGTACGTTGTTTTATATTCTTTCACGTTCCTGATTCTAATGTCCATCGTATTTTATAAAAGTTTTGTCAACTTGACCCTTCTCTCCACCTGGGAAATCCTTATACGTTGCAGAAGAATGCCAGTCAAGCGTCAAAATAGCGCACAGTTAAGGTATCAGAAACAGGAGCACTATGTGAAGAATAAATATGCTTCATTAGGTACACATTGGGAGATGGTACATTAGGCACAACTTGTCAGTTGTTACTAGATGTACGTTAGCTACCAAGATCAGGTAATAACAATATCGCAGGCTACATTGTATTGTGGGGCACATTTGTTTTTGTCCCTGTTTGGTAATAGCATGTGCTGCCATCAGCTGTACATGTTAGTTAGAAGCCAGAACCAAGCCGAGGTAGAAGTGAAGATGCGGCTGTGAGCTCAGCTGGGAAGCCTGGATGCTCGACATGGACCCAAAACTGCGATCCGTTGTTGTATTCTACGTTTCTGGCTCGTGGCGGGCCGGTGTACCGTGCAGCTCCGCCAAGTTCGGGTGATGGCACTCTTAGTGATGTAAATGCTAGTCAGAATGATGGGTTCACTTTAGTGGATCTTAAGGGTGAACGTATGACCAGGTACCTACCGTAAGCACAACTACAAAATAGGTAATGGTCAGAATGTGTGTACACGTGCAATGACACGCTCAATGAATTGTGTATATGTTCAACTGTGGGGAAGGCATCTCACAGAAGATGATTTCCGCCATGAAATCATAGACCAATTTCCTGATATGGACCCGACAGTCAAAACAGATCTGGAGAACGGTAGTATAAAAGCTTTTAAAATTATGCTCTCTGTATTGAAAGATAACAGACTACTGTCCTCACACGCTTGTCCTCCAGGATCGCGTGTCCGACTATTCATAGTCTGAAGACATACGAAAAGAGTTTCAGGTACCTACTAAACTCATATTCAACATTCTTTGTCTAATGACTAACGTACGAGTTACGTCATACAACAGTCACGGCATCAAGACGTGTGTAGCATCACTGATAGAACTAGCCGGAAGGGCTGATATTATTGCCCTACAAGAAACCTGGCTTTTTCCCAATGAGCTTCTTTCTATGCCACAGGGAACCCGACACATGACGTCTTTTTCTATCTCCTCCATAAATGTCACGCAAGGTATTTTGAAGGGTAGGCCACATGGGGGCCTACCATTTATGTGGAATAAACATGTTGATCACTCTTTTGAAATTGTTCGATTTGATGATTCTTGCTTCTTAGGACTAATGTTTAACACTAACTCTTGCTCTGTTTTACTAATTAATGTCTATTTGCCGAACGCGGGAATGCCCGAAATGGTGCGTTTAGAATACTTGGGAAAACTAGCTGCAATCATTTATGATGTGGCTGATTCGCATATTTGTGTGCTGGGTGACTTAAATGTGACTCCTGGTGGACCTAATTTTGCAGAGCTCCTGGCTGTCCTCGCTGATGCAAATATGAGCTTGGCAGACGTGGACTTGCTTCCACGTGATACGTATACACGCACATAAACTATAATGGTAACAGTGTAAGCTGGCTTGGCCATGTTTGGGTAATTGAATTACCCACAACCGCAAGCCGTCTATTTCTAGCTTTGAACTTGGTTTGTATTCTCCAGAATCTGAACACCTTCCTATGTATTTAAAGTTAAATAGTTCTCATATACCATCATTCAATAATGTAAGTACACTGAGCTCGGATGGGAATGTATTGAGAAATTTCAGTGATTTGCTTAGAGAACCGCATTTCAGTGTGCTGTCAACGAGCGGTTAAAACATGTCCCGCTCTACTGCTGGTACGCTCTGGGTCATGCCGATCTGGATGCTCTGCATACTGTACTAGAAGGCCATATCCTGGAAATGGTTAGTAGTGTGTTTGGAAGGCATGGGGCAGCTCGACTGAGCTCTCACCATCGCATTCCTGGCTGGAATGGTCGCCTCGCCGTACTCCATGAGCAATCCAGAAATGCTTATAGCTATTGGGATAGGGCGGGTAGATCTCGCAATGGACACCTTTATGAAGAGAAAAATGCTGCTTGCAATCACTTCAGGTATGCTAGGAGGTGGTGCAGGCGAAATGAGCAAAAATTACGATCAGACAGTCTTGCTGCTAAATTGGCTAATGGGCAGTAAACTGACTTTTGGCGAGAAATTAAACGAATCAACCCAAAATATGAGCATATTGCTCGGTATATCGATGGTGTCAAAGGAGAGCAAGCAATTGCCGACATGTGGAGGGGACACTTTAGCGATATCTTAAATTCAGTACTCAGCAATGAGCAATAGAGAGAGGTGTGAATGATACGCTATCTCTTGACGCAGTTGGGCTAATTGATGATGCTTTTACCTATGATGAGGTTACACGCGCATGTAAAACACAAAAAACTTGGAAGATTGCCGGAGCTGATAAATTTCCCTTGAAGTGTTCAAGCATGCTCCACCTAGATTAGCTACATTATTAGTATCATTTTTCAATAGATGCCTACGGATGCAGTAAATTCCCAGTACGGTTAAGACAGTTGTGCTGAAACCTGTTGTCAAGAACAAAGGTAAAAACGTTACCGAGAAAGGAAATTACAGACCTATGGCGCTTGCGACAGCAGCGTTCAAGCTGTTCGAGTTATTACTGCTAGAGAAAATGAGCTTTGCCCTAGGGACGGGTGACAATTAATTTGGTCAAAGCTATGCACAGAGTTAGCGATATTTGCTCTGAAGCAGACAGTAGCGCATTATCTCTCAAACAGTTCATGCGTGTATACATGTTTCTTGGATGCGAAAGAAGCATTTGATAGGGTGAATCACCGTACGCTTTTCACAAAACTATTAGACAAAGGGGCCCCTCGGCCTATTGTTGGCGCACTGCAATTTTGGTACATGAAACAAGAGTGCTGTGTACGCTGGAGGAAGTCATCCTCTTAGGGCTTCCGCACTTCTAATGGAAAACGACAGGGTGGGCTTCTCTCACCGTGGCTTTTTAACATATTTATTGATGGCATTCATAACAGGCTTAATGGTAGTGGATTTGGGTGTTTGATTAATGCAATCAGTCACGCTGATTCATTAATCCAATCGGTTACGCTGATGATACGGTGCTTCTTGCTCCACATCACAGTTCTTTCCAAAAGCTAGCTTCCATATTTGATCAAGCTCCAAAGCTTGATATTATGTACAATAGGAATAAGACAGTATGTACTGTATGTTGTTGGAACCTCAACGCAGCAAGTTGTGCAGGATTAGGTATACATTATTAAGCGGTGTGAAGTCATCCTATGTCCACAGCTTTGTTTATCTGGGACATCTCATCGATGAAAAACTTGATGATTGCGCAGACATTGGACGACAGGTTAGACGCCAGGTGGCAATCAGATATTACGGCAAGCAGTTTAATCGATGCTCCCTGAATGTCTAGATTCAGCTGTTTAAAACTTATTGCTGTCCAATATATGGTAGCTCACTTTGGGCCAAATTCACTTAACAGGCCATCAGTAAGTTGCGTGTTGCGTACAATGACATATTCCGACGGTTGGTGGGTGTGCCCAGATACACAGGAGCTAGTGATGTGTTTGCGTCGTATGACGTAGAGTGTCTCAATATTCTTGCTCGTATATGCGCATATAGCTTGCAGATAAGAGTAGAAAAGTCTGATATCTAAATATTCCAAGGGATATGCTCTAATCCAAGTTATCAGAGTTCGGCGCTCAAGCAGAGGTGGGTTAGGATACTGTATGCAGGCAACGACCTTCATGATCAGAATGACCTGTAGCTGATGTGCCTATTACCTGCTACTTGTCTAAGTTCCTATTTCACTGCATGCAGACGCGAGCTGATTTACTGTATACCGGTTTTCCTACAGTACTCTGTCCTTTTGATTGTTCGAGGAACGGTAGGACTATATGTGAGCCTGTTGGTATATTGGTGACTGAGCTCTGGTTGCATTTGTATTATAACCATTGCTACAAGCCCCTTGGCCAGGCTAGCTATCATGAAACGGTGTTTCTCCATCACACTGTAAAGGCGTAGTCATAAATTCTCAGTATCAACGCAGCAAACAATTCTTACTCTCTTGTCAATTACCTATGCTCTTGTGTGAGAACGAGCTGCTCAATGCCATTCGTGTCTGCAGGTGTAGGCTGAGTGTATCTATTTATTCTCATTGTGCGTGGCCACCAATATTTATGACTGGGGCCTAATCACTAGATTGAACTTTGGCTACTTTGTTTGTACTTGTAAGCTTGTATAGGTATTTGCGAACCCATTGTGTTCTTAATAAAAGCTATTTATTTACTTATTAATTTGTTACGGATCACATTGAGTAAGATGATATAAGATTCACTAAATGTATTTGTTAGCGTCAGTATCCCCGCAATAAATTGGGAAAGTCAGATATGCTGACACCGCAAGCCAAGCATTGCAAGAGGAGAGGTGATCGCGAGTTTTTAAGTCTATAAACGTAGCATAAACAGAAAGAAGAGTCTGTTTTGGATGTTTACATATGGTACATTTATGCATTGTTTCATATATACATGGGTTTGATATACACTGGTGGAATTGCATTGACAAATATGGAAAAGAAATAAGATTTTGTTGCACTCTTTTTAGTCAACGCAGTGGGCTGATGGGCCTAGAACACGTCAACTATTGGCACACACGCTAGCAGAAGCCTTGCGTGCTGAACTCAGGGGCGAGTGCCGAGATGTCACAGGTTCTATTAGAACCCCCCAAGCATGCGAGCTCTTTGCTACGCTGGTGCACTGACTGCAGGGGATAGGTACGCACAGTAGCTGTGGGGGCACTTACCTTTCTCAGAGATAAGGAGGGTAGGACCGCGAGGGGAATTGTGATGATCGTTCAGTCTTCCGTCGATGACGCAGCAGTTTTGTGACAACTCGTGGTTGACTGCAATCGTACTTAATCCTCTGGAGCCAGTTGGCATATATCTGCAGCACAAACCATTGGGTGCGGATTTTCCAGTTTTGAGTGCGGTCAAATTGACTTTACCTTGAATGAGGTTGAAGTATCAGCAACTTGTTACAGCAGTGAGAGCATAATTAAATCAAGCTTAATTTAGGGATAAGAAGGCCTAAGTTTGGTAGTTTTCAGATTTAGATTTTAATTTACTGTAACAAATGACTGCCAATGCAATTTCTGATAGCTTTCGCAAAGTGAAAATGCTCCTTTTATTCAGAAAAACAGTAAATTTTCCTCATAGACTAAAAATAATTTGTTTTCTTTCTGTCACTATCAAAAGCTGTTTGCTCTATGTTAAGTTGAAGAATATATGACAATTAATCACATGCTTCGACAGATACGCATTCCTGACGATATGGCTCCTTTTGTTGTGAACAACACAGAAGATTCGAAAATATTCCAGAAATATTTTCAGGAATTTCCAGACACGCTTACACCCCAGGAAATAGAAACTATAAAGCAAGAGGCCAAGCAAGTTTTACTGGAAGAGGTAAATGCTGGTATGCTGTTTTTAAATTCATTTAATATAAAATAAAATAAATGTGATGTATAGCTTATGATTTATTCTAGTGAAACTATTTTAACCAGTTGACAGTCCTTTCCTGCACGTTACAAAACGTATGTTTCAATCCCTTGTAAGTTTGGAAAAGGAAATTCAAACCATTATGCCATCTGTGGCGCAAAGAAGCTCGTTTATTTAATGATTTACTATTGCAGGATAACCCAAGCAACTCATCTTTGAGAACGGCATGCAAGCTGCGCTGCTATTAAGACTGATAAATGTGCAATGTTCTTCTGTATACTGTAGTTCGATGGAGATTCGAGGCAGCGTATAGTTCTAGAAAACGACGTTTTCTACTCTATAATAATTCTATAGGTGCCATAGTGCATTTTGAAGCATCGATGTACCTCCTTTTTCAAATTAGAAACAGCTACATTCGTCAAATCGGTTGGTGTTGACCCAGATCGGTGCTAGCATGCAGTTCAACGCTACAATCTGTGTTCGGTCGTGTCCCTATGCAGGCCTTGCATCCGGCCGTGAATGCTACGAGTGCTGTGAGCGCCCTGGGGCTGCTTGTGCATCACTAACATTTCACTACGAGGCTATGTATGCCTTAGTGAATTTTTTTCATGATACTGAGGAACCGTTGAAGATAATGCCAGTTATAGTAATAATCGTTGTTATTGTTTGATGAAAAAGTAACACAGTTGAAATTTTTTCATGACCTCTTGAATTGCAATTCCGTAAATTCCTAGCATCTCTGTAGTAAAATTTATGAAACCAGGGTTCTCGTTTTGCGGACAGTCTTATGACTACAATTGATCTTCAATCACTTGTAAACCTTGGTCACACTCGTCAACCCATGTGCTCACTGAAACTTCTTCTCCCATATCACTAAGAAAATATTAATCTTTGATGCGTAGCACCCGTAACTATTGATGAACACAGCAGCCATGTGAGATATAACGGACGAGTTTTTTCTCTCTCTTCAATGAATAGAATCTATGTTCAGTTGAAATTCGGTCCCTCAATTCAAGTCGAAGTCCAGCATAACAAGTCGAGCGCATGGTTCTGACTTCATCATTTTGGGGCAGCCTGCAATGAGATGAGCCCAAGAACTAGGGGTAAGGAAAAAGAGGCAGAGAAAGAGGAGCAAGATTTGTAGAGTAGCGCACGTTTGGTTGAACGTTCAAAAATGTTTGTTCTTCATGGTATTTGTTGCATAGGTACTGCGAATATCTGGCTCTAGCTCCACTATTTTTGCCCATAAAGCCATTATGCATTCAACCAGAAGACGGAGTGATCAACGAGTGTGGTACTCAAAAGCAAGTGCATGTAAACCAGTATTTGAAATCTCTTTTTTCAAGTGAGAATCTAAAAAAGTTTGTCTACTAAGCATCCAGTGAGTGCTCTAACTGGAATATCATCTGTTGAGAAAATTCAGTTTCGGCTCTGCTTGTAGATGCCATACATTTATGAGAGATAGAACGACAAGCGTTTGTAGGTACCAACATTAGTTTATGTTAATTACTTACTCCTCAGGTGCAGTCTATGTGGTTTTCTTAAAAGCACTACTTGCACTTCAACCCCAAGTTTGCTGTAGCTCTTTCTTCAACGTATGTTTAAGAGTCTCCAATCCAATGTGCAGGTGTCCCCGGCATTCGAGAAGCTGCAGCAGTTTGTGGCCAAGGAATACCGCACTCGTGATAATATTTCCATTACGTCGCTGCCTAATGGCGAGCAGCTCTACGCCCAGCTCATCAAGTGAGTAAATTCACTGTTACATGACTCAGATCCATTATCATTAACTCTGTGGTTGATGACTTGGTAATCTTGGGTGTCAGTTTTGATCCAAAGTTGACGTTTGAGCCCCACATTCATTCGGTTGCCTCACGTGCATCGCAGAAAATTGGTCTTATGAGGCGTGCTTGGAGGGTCTTTGGCTCGGTAGAATTGACACCTCGCTGCTTTAATTGCTTTGTTCTTCCTCTTCTGGAGTACTGCTCTGTAGTCTGGGGTTCTGCTGCTGATTGCCATCTGTGTTTGCTTGACAAAGTGGTTCGTCGATGTGCGTTCATCCTGGACGGTGTTGTGCCTTGTGATCTGGCGCATTGTCGCAGAGTCGGTGGGTTCTGTTTTTTGTGTAAAATCTATAACTGCCCCAGTCATCCACTGTCTGATTTTCTTCCGGATCCATTTGTTCGAGTGAGATATACTCGGCGTACTGGTGCTCTTCATGAGTTTGCCTTGGAACCGTTACGATGCCGTACGGACCAGTATTCCCGTTCTTTCTTTCCATCGCGTGTGGATGTTTGGAATGGTCTTGATGGCTCTCTCTTTGCTGGTGCGGGTATTGACAGCTTTAAACGATATGTACACAGAGCTATTCTGTGATCTCGGATCTTTTTTTTTTCATTCTTTTGTTTTCTCCACCCGCTAGGTTTGTTGCGTGGGGGTTTGTTAACCTCATGGAGTTTCTCCGTTCCCACGTCGCCAGTCTGGTGTAATTTAATAATAATAATAATAATAATTGAATTTCATTTAAGGGCTCGTTAATGATACGGGCAACGTGAGGTTAATGATGCTTGCAAACTGGCCTGTGCAGATGTATTGCCGTTACACACCAAAGTGGCCGTGGTAGTAAGTTGGTAGTATGTACTAGCAGGAGTACTAGCGCAGCAATATTAAGTCCCATCGCAACGAATTCTCAGAGATTTTTATCCCGGCATTTCTGCCAGAAGGTTTCAAGTTTAATGCGAACTCAGATGAATTTTATTATTTTGGCCAGTGCGCTACTACCCGAGCAACAATGGAGATGGGCATCACGTGGGAAGAACATTGGAGCCCTATGTCGGAAGCCCATATATGGGTCCCAGCTCTTTTTTAAAATAACCGTTTTTGAATGGATCCCATGTCGCCCTGGTGTTTGCCCATGCATATCCCAGCTGAGCCCCATGTAGTGCAACCCACATGGGCATGAGGAGGGATATTACCAACGGAACCCATGTGGAAAGCCTATATCGGTCCCAGCTGGGACGTGGTTGGGCAAGGATTTGGCTTCCCTTATGAGAACCATTCAAAAACGGTTTTTAAAGAAGAGCTGGGACCCATCTGAAAAGCCCGTATGGGTCCCAGCTATCTTTTTCAACAAGTTTTTGGATGGGTATCTCGTGGGAGACTGAGACTATGCCCATGCAAATCCCAGAAGTTGCCCATGAATTGTCCACTAAATCCTATGCCTAGCCTGGGTTCGAACCTACAACCTACAGATACCCCTTGCCTTACACTGACGCCTATTTACATGACACATCAGATTACTGCTAAAGCTAAAGCTCTCTAAATATTTTGGCGGCATATGTTATAAACTACATTGTAACTTGAAGACAACTTGTATTTTCATATTTTTGATGACAAATTGAATCTTAATACAAGATCCAACACACTAGTTAATGTAGGATATAGCTGGGCAGCCCA
Source organism: Parhyale hawaiensis (assembly GCA_001587735.2). NCBI lineage: Eukaryota > Metazoa > Arthropoda > Malacostraca > Amphipoda > Hyalidae > Parhyale > Parhyale hawaiensis. The sequence continues at coordinate 44,914,242 of LQNS02000211.1, forward strand.
TCCGTTACCCACGTGGGAAACACCATACAATGCCTACATGGGAAGCCCCACTGGTGCCCACACGGGTATGAGGTATGTTTACCCACCAACGCTCGAATGAGGGATACAGCTGGGAATCCCACCTTTTACCCATGTGGAAAACACCACTCATTTCCCACGATGGGAAAGACCTCATGGGCCCCAGTTGGTAAAGACATGGTAGAGCCTAGTTTGGGTTTTCCAAGTTAGACCCCAGATTATGCCCATTTGTGCCCAGCAGTTGCCCATATCCCCCCTGGTGCCCATCTGGGGCCCACGAGCCATTGTTGCTCGGGTAATACCTTGAGTTACCTTGAGAGTCTTCGGAAGAAGTCCAGGTGACGTTTCTCGCATCACCTCACGTGTGTGGAGTCACTCTGCTGGGTGTCTTCTGTGGTGCCGCAGTTTGCGACCAAAGAGAGAGCCAGCAGCGAATTATCTCCACAGTGCACGTAGCCGCTGACAGCTGGTCTATCTAGTATTCTTCTTAAATGTGAATCCAGCAAATTTTTGAACTCTACAGTTTTGATATCAGTGGCGTTTCGGATATGCCGAGGCATTTTGTTAAACGATCTTGCTCCTCGTACAGCGAAGCTATTAGAATATTTTGTGGCCACAGCTTGTCCACCATCTCTGCTTGGGATACGGATATCACAGGTCCTTCCAGTTCTTTCCGAGTGTCTGGGGACAATCCGCTCATTCACATTCACAGTGATACGTTCCAGAATTTTCCAAACATATATGATTGTAAATCGTTCGAATCTGCGCTGTATTAAATACAAGTGGAGACAGCTGGGTTGTTTGTGGTAATCGTACTCCTGCATGCCTCGAATTTTGGCCGTGAACGATCGTTGGATACCTTCAAGTTGTTCAAGCTTTTTTCTTGTACTCGGCATCCAAAGTGGGGAACAGTATTCT
>LQNS02000211.1:44929745-44940835 GCA_001587735.2 Parhyale hawaiensis
ATATTTGCAACATTTTCAACAGTAAATACAGAGGTGAAATAGTCGTTCAGGATTGTGGCTTTGTCGCTTAGGCTATTGGTGATTTCTCCGTCAGGTCGTTTCAGCGGACCTAAGGTTTCTTTCTTGCTACTTCTTACCAATGACTGTCAGTTCGATATTTCTCAAACTTGAAGTGTTAGCAACTTTTTAACCAAGCCTTTTAGACCAGATCTTTATTTAGTAAACAATGTTTATATTAAAGTTCCTAACCTTATGTTAAGGTTTGTTCACAAAAGTGCCTGACACCCTGTATAAGTACGTATTTTTTTTTACCCATGTATCAGGTGCTATTTGACAATGAATGTTGCAGTTGCCAGTACACTAAGAAACCCTAGTTCCAGTGCCATACCAAACACACCTATCTGTCGGACAGCAGAATACTTGCGGTGCTTGGTTTGCTGAGTTAGCACTTCTTGCGTTCAGATCCTAGTGCGGGATTCACTAAGAATAACCAGAAAAGAGGGCGGTTGCCAGTTGGGAGGTCGCTGTTATCGCATGGTACTCCAGTCTGCACAGGGGCCAAACTCGCCGCGCGCTATGTACGTTTACGATTATTCTGTGAACGTGTATCGTTGAGCGTGCGTGCTGCGTTCAAGGTACGTGTGCTGTGTGTCATTGACACAAGTCGCTGCATCGCAGAATAGATTAGGCTAGGTAAGGTTAGGTTAGGTTAGGTGAGCTTAGGTTAGGTAGGGTTAGGTGATGTAAGGTTAGGTTAGGTAAGGTTAGGCTAGGTTAGGTAGTGGTTTTTGTAGTGCTTCTGTTGGTGTTGACGCGGCAAGAAAGCTCATTTGAGCGCACGCACAGCGATCCACGTACACAGCGCGGCGAGTTTGGCGCCAGTGCCTCCTGTCTCTGATGCCCTAACACCGGCATTCTATGCCCGGTTGCGGTCGTTCTCTTCTTTGAGACCTGCTGGTAGTTATTTTTCTGCAGCAGGAACCACGACTTGTGGAATTCTCTGCTGAGTTTGCGGTCAAGTTGAATTTGCTTCTACTTTGCTAACAAATACGGACAGACACTGGTGAAAGTTAGAAGTAACCCTTCACAGCTCGTTGACCAGCTGCTGACCTTTCCATCTACACTTTATTAGTCTTAGCCCCGCATTCCTGAACTGTGGTTGAGACTGAGGATTGGTTTGTGTAACTTTCCCAGTCAAATATAAATAATTTTATGTGAAAAATATAACTTTTTCCATTGCAGTGTGTCCGACTTGCAGAACCTTTGTCAGAAAGTGAACTAAATATTTGAGCTACGGCATCGATTCTCTTGATAGATTGTCAGAGTCTCTGCCGGGCAGACCCACTTCCCTATAAGGTAGGTAACGGCAGACACCAGGGGGAGGATGTTCAAAGGAGTCGCAAAGTTACGTTTAAATTTCAAGCGCAAGTCACTAGGTTAACGTTTCTCTGCATTTAACCTAGCGATTCATGTTAAAACCAAAGTTAAGGGAACTTAGCAGCAGAAGCAGTTCCTGCAACGCGCACGGTAGCCAGCCAATCGGCGACGGGGGATCAGCTGTTACTCGAAATGGCGGGAAGTGTAACGCTGCGTATACATATCGTAATTTTCGAATAATATCGGTTGTGCACGTTACTAAATGAAATTTTATATATTATCTCCTATACCAATATTAACGTGAATAACATCCAAAGTACCTACATTTACAGAGTGTCGTTAAAGACTCAAGTTAGTTACATCAATATTCTGTCGTCAACCCCCCCCCCCCAAGAAAAAAAAAAAAAAAGCAACCCCTACGAGGAACTGCCGCAAAAAACGAATCGGAAGACTGAGTAATTTGAAGAATAACATTGTAAAAAACACCATTTTGCTCCATAACTGGTATTATTTTGGATTGTAAGTTCTGCGAAATACAATTGCCAATGTTATAACTCATAATATTAGATACGCCATTACATTTAAAGCATTTACGACTGCTCCCATCAGCCTTAACTTTACGTCTCGATTTACGTTTAAATCCAGATAAGTTCCACTTCGAAATGCTTTGAAAATACGGACGTAGCTCCAAAGGTTCACGTAAGCAGCCTTAGGGAAAAGCTGTGCGTTACGTTCCCTTAGCGAAGTTTTGAACATCCTGGCCCAGGCAGTTCCACAGATCCAGTTTAGAAATCCCTGCAATGCGTCGCAGTCGCACGGATGGTTGTGTAAGGCAATCGATCAATAGATGTTACGTGGTTTGTTCTGCATTTCGGCATTGTAGGCAAGTATACATACTAAATATATAGTTTCGTCCAACATTTCTCCATATGGTAGCAGGGCTGAGTTGTAACTACAGCGTAGTTTAGCCCTGTTGGCACTGTCCGTCGCGGTTTAATGTTACTTCTGACGAATTCGTCGGGATCGGGCGATTCCTTGGAGATCCTTGCCTAGGTGATTGACCTCTGAGTTTATGTGCAAATTGTGCATGTTTCTGCAGCGCATAGCTGGAGGCTTGGGGTGGCACTCGGTAAAAACTGGCAGTGTTGTCCGTGGTTGGGCAACCTATTCTGCTTCAGTTGATCAAGCGGGCAGCTACATAGTATAAGCTAGTAAGATGAAACTTAATCTAATTTCTATTTGGTTTTTGCAAGTCCGGTAAAGCTCTTTGTGGTGTGATCAATCAGGGAAGGTAAAGAAGAACACTGGTAAATATACCGAACAAAGGAAAATTATTTTGTCAAATAGGGCGGCGAATATTTTTCAGCACCCTTGAAAATGAGAATTGTAACATTCCAGTTCTCATCTATACTTCAACCTAGAAGAAGCTCTAGGCTCCTCATTGAATTAGTTAGCTGAAAATCCGTTGGACTCATTCAACTGTTTAGAGATCCACTTGGCTACTTCGTCTCTGACGACATCCATGGGACCCACGCTGTTGAGTATGACGTCATGGAAGTCTTTGATGTTGAACTTTTCTCCAAGCTGTCGCTCGGCATCGGCCCGCATCTCAGTAATTTGTAGTTGGCCCGACTTGTACGCGAGGGCCTGGCCCGGCCATGTGATGTAGCGGTCCACTTCACTCTTAGGATAAAGGAACACGGACATTACATCAGATTAGATGGTTGACTAGAGGCTCGCGCCCAAGAGGAGCGGGTCACTGCCCTGCCCTGCATTTCTTCGCGCCAATTAATAAAGAAATCGTGGTCGTCAAAGAAATATATACTACGCCCGAGGTTTTTTCCTAAACTACTCGTTAATTATAACTTATTATAGTGAGTTCATCTCTGTATTTTCTGACATGAACATCGTTCAGTAATCAGTCATAACATGGATGATTAGCGCAATATACACTGCGTTAGGAGTTCAAGACCAAAAATTAACATCCACCAGAAGACTTCAGGGCTTCAGTGTGAAGTTTTCTCCGAGTAACTGCATGAGACGCATATACAACATTAGCATTTGTAGGCCAATTCTCAGAAGAAGACTACAGGTTTTCCGTTGAAGAAGCTTATAATCGCAACTGCTGTTATGGGGACACAGAATGGGCCGAATTTTATGTCGAATGTTGTTATTCGTTTCAAACGGCACACTCTCACACGTCTCTAAAGTTATGGGTATTTTAATTCTATGTAACTATAGCGAATGTTCTGTACTTAGACAGTTCATGAAGGTCAACGTCTTATATTTTTCTGGGTAAACTTAGCCTCAGTACTATTCTGAGTAAAGAACATGTATTATTTGGAGTTGAACACAGCTGTGATCACACTTTTTCCAAGATCGATACTAAGATACAATAAAGTTTGAGCAATGCATACTGTACTTTTTCGCAGAACTGTAAATGTTCCCATAACTTTACTACGCGTTTGAGAAATCTTGGCTTGTAAGTACCGTACTTAGTTCATTCGGTTGATAAAAAATTCCCAAACATTCGAAGGAATAAATTTATTTTGTCATGGCTGAACCCGAACTCTACAAGGGTACATACCTGAATATATTCCTCAGTTTCGGCGGAGTGATCCAGCATATACTGAACAGCTTCTTCTCTGGACCAGCCCAGCGCGTGAATGCCTGGAGATTGGGATGAAAAATCTAGAGGATTTAGAAAATCTTAGCTTCTATCCCGTTAGCAACTTATGGAGGGGCTGTTTCATATTTCTTAATTAGCTAGTTCCTGTAGTTTCAGTATAAGTAAATACTAGTTTTTGAGCAAAGTCATTAGTTTTCCCAAATTTCAATTCACTAAATCTGAATTTACATGTTTTGTGTCACTAAGTGAAGTTTTGTTCGCAATAGGAAAATCATAATGTCCTGATTTGAAATTACTGCTTGCAGTTCAGGAATTTCCTCGTGAACGTTAAGTTTGATAATATACAACGAATACAACTTAATTCAAATATTCTGACTCGATGACGGCGCTATTTAACCTCTAGCGTAAGTAAACCCACCAGTGTCCACAACCAGTCTGCAGGCTCGGAAGACGTCCCAGGAGTAGTGCCCGAATCTGTCCATCAGGTTGTCGTACAGGCCCATGTCGAAGCCGAGGCTCTCGGCGTACAGCGCCCAGCCTTCGACGTAGTAGGTGTACAAGGGGAAGCTGTGGAGATAACACCAATTGTATTTCCATAGTAATGACTGAAATTAGGAACTGACTTAACATGCAAATTAGAAATTGAATCAACATCTTTATCATGAATACTGGATGTCATAATGGTCAGTATTATGAAACAACGAATTGAGGCACTTCCATCCATGCTCTCGCCGTAGAAGGCCCCGACCCACCATGGAGTGAACGGTGTGCTGGTCAAAACTATGACTTAAAAATAGGAATAAAATGCGCGGTGAAGCCTCCCTTTCGTTTCCAACAAAACATGCATGCAACGACAATTCATCTACATATGTATATGCCGATATGTATCAATACATACGAAATTTTATTTCACTATTAAACATATGCTATTCAGTAGACACAGCCAAATTAGACAGCTAGGACCTGACCTAGATGGTAGTTGGGACGAGCTGCCGTAGTGCACGTAACTTCTGAAGTACGGAATCACTGGCGACTCGCGGGCATAAGATGTCTGCAGGTGGTGGCCGGGCCAGCCTTCGTGTAGAGATAAAGAAAGCATTCCATACTTTGTGTGGGACTTGAAGTCTCTTGTTCCGATCCTAAAAACCCCAGGGCGACTGCGGTCAAGATTGCCACCGGAGTAGAAAGCTCCATATGACGTGGGCAGTTCTTTTACGCTAAAAAAGGAAACAAGAAGTTTGAATTAAGAACAAACTTTAAAGTAACCAGGTGTAAGTATTTAATACAGCATTCGTACTACGTTATGTTTTAATCGCTGGATTGTTCAACAAAAAGTAAGTTTGAATTATGTAGAATGATATAGGCAGACACAATGCTCTCCTTATGGAAACAACTGATACTGCCGAGGATTGAATACTGTTCACCTCTTTGGATGCCAAGCAAACGGAAAAACTTAGAGAACATCGAGGCTATCCAGAGATCGTTCACTGCCTAAATCAGAGGCATGAGAGATTTAAACTATCCCGAAAGACTGGCTCAACTTCAAATGTACTTAATTCAAAGGAGTTTCGAGTGCTTTACGATCATATATATTTGGTGAATTCTAGGAGGAATTACTGTCAATGTCAATGGGCGAATCCAGGCCAGACACTCAAACTGTATTGGTCGCACTTGTGAAGTGCGAATTTCGATCAAAGCTGGTGGTGATGCGATAGCCAAAAAGTATTCCAATAGTTTCGTGGTCCGAGGGGCGAGATTATGCAATAAAATGCCACTTCACATTCGAAATGTTACCGGTACAGAGACTGCGAAACATAAAAAGTTACTGGACGCATGCTTACTGAAAGTGCCAGATAAACCTGCTGTAAGCGGCTACATGAACTGTGGAGATAACTCGCCGTTAGGCATCCCGCTGGTCACGGACTGCAGCATCACCTCTGCACAAGATGGGTGGACCTCGTCTGAAGTATCATCAAAGCTATCAAAGGTAGGTAGGTAGGTAGGTAAGGAATTGCAGTATGGAAGTCAGACGACAAAATATCAGTTCATGCTACGCGAGTTAGAATTACCAGCGAACCAAGTTTATGTCGCATGTATTCAGTTATAGTAACGAAGATGAATTTACACTTGGCCACGGGTATAAATCTCAACGCATGCATTGGGTGTAGGTGCTATGAAATCTGCATTGGGCATTCAAAGTGGTGGGGCGGGGCGGCTGGAGTGCAATGATGAGAAGTCATTGTACTCCATTGTATACATGTACCTATTGTCAAGGAGGGGGGAAGAGAAAGAAAACAATACCATTTATTTTTCTCATATGGATGATATGTCCAATAAGGTTAGATCACAGCACCTGATGTCTTCATTATTAAAACTGACTAAACTTAAGAATAATACTAAACAGTAAACACTAACATTAGAGAGAGTTATTATCTATATAGTCTGTTGAGAGTCACTGGCACAATGCCTACACATTATTAATGAGATGATAAGAGAAACGTAGGCTGCACAGAGTTGAAGCAGAATAGGTTTCTTGGGAGTATGAAGTACCGTTTGCAGAGAACAATTGGTTAGAATAAAAAATCGGCCGAGTTGTAGACCTCTTATGCCGCTATCACGCTGTGAATCGCACTCTGAACCTGATCAGTGGATGTGCAATTAGCATGTCGTTCATTAAACATTATCTATGCTACCCATTCTTATCAAGTATCAGGAGGCGTGTGAGCGGTACATCCTCTCCTCTCTAAGGAGGTTTACTATTGAGAAGAGGGAGCCAGGAGTCTCGTCCGTGAATCTCAAAAGTCGGGCGTGGCTTTCAAGTGTGGCTGGAGGCAGTCGCCGTATGCACCAATCGCATATAAGCACATCAGTTTGTCTGCTCCTCCTCGTAGAACTCGCTGCTCCCCAGTCATTTCCACCTATGAGATTCATGAACGCGTCCCACAACCCCAAATGATCTGCTTGACTCGCTGTCGAATCTGTGAATGGGCCGCAGTGCTCCCAACTCCTCTATCGAAGCTCCTTGCTCCTCTCACCCTCTCATCAATTTGTGACGCGATTGCATAATGTGACTTCCTTCGGCATTACGAAAGAGTTCCAACGGCTGTGCGAGACATATCGGTGCTTGCTGCTGCAAAAATTAACCCCCGTCCACACGATCAGCCTTTTAGTCGAAGTTTATGCTGTTTCACCGCTTCTGATCACGAAGACTCTTCGCAGCGTTCGGATGTAGAAATTGAAGCGATTCGGCTTGGTGGAAGACAAAAACACAATGTTCAAGGAAATAGTTGTTCTGCGTACTTTAATAGTTTATAGTGCCAATCGCATAATTCCAGTATATGTCAACTGCTTCATTGTGTTCTGTAGTAAATGAAACTAATATATATTTTTTTCTGAGTTGATACGCGTGATCAAATTTTTAGCGTTCGCCTGAGAATGAGCAGCATTTATCAATATCATTGTCTACGAGTAAATATAAGCGAGTTTAGCCCTTTTTCGTTTTCATATATTGGAGGGCTGATATGACTGGTGTAGTAATAACCGTCCGTAGTTATAATTACCGCGTTGCCGTACTCCTCGTATCGGCCCTCCAATTTTGATATCATCACGAAATGCTACAACAAAGTAGAATTGACAGTATGTTGGAAAAAATGCATTGGTAATGGAGCGAATATCAAGAAACGGCTAATTAATGATCCGATTAATGTTAAATTTACAATTCTCTCAGTTGCCTGTAACTGATTATTAGCTCTACGTTTTAGAAACATAAATTTCAGTTTTCATACGCATTGATTAGCTTATATTAAGGAATTTAAGTTTTATAATGTTCAAATAATTGTAAAAAGTGGCTAAATGTAAATGGGATGATAATTTTGGTTTCTATTTTGTTGATTTCCAGGCTTACAGGTGAGCTGGTAGATCGCACACCAAAAATGGCTTTCCTGTGTCTTTTATATAATATATCAATATATTTCATAAAACATCCAGGATAACGATAGTGAAAAGAACGTTGCTCTGAAATATCTACTGCTCAGCAATTCTGCGACGTGTGTGCGACTGTAGTGTTTCCTGCGGACTGTATCATGGTCTGGACATAAAATATTCTGTGTGTTTTTGATCCAAGATTTTCGTGTTCTTATTATTTGAAATAATTGCTCGTATGGACAAGGTTTTTGATCGCATGAGTTACCTGGGAACACTAACGTGGTAGTGCGCAGCCCAACTCTAGCCCAAGTGCAGGTATGTGCCATTAATAAAACAACTTTTCTTCCTAATTATATTTGCATAAATGGCCGTTGAACCCTGTTACTACAATTTGTATTGAGAAAATTGTGTACTATTCATTACCATCAGGTCCCCTCAGGAGGCATAGAATGGGCCTTAGGGTTAGGTTAGTTTAGGTCTGTCCGTCGTATGCTATGAGGCCAGGCAACCCCAGGGGCCCGTGTAGGTTACCTCAGCCATTAGCTAGGCCTTCGGGACGTCTTTCGTTCGTGCCCACTTTGCTTCCTTCCCGATTTCATACTCCTACTTGCTCATGCTTTATTCTGTTCTTCCTCTTCTTTCCCGACTTGCTGTTCCCATGCGCATTGATCCCGTAGGGGAACACCTTTGTACAGGGATTCCCTGTTTCTCTTGGCATACTATATGTGACTTGCTCTTTCCTCTGTGATTATATCGTTCTGCTCGGAAACGGAGGCTTAAATTTCCTAACAATAGCTAACTAATTACTATAAGGACACACATTATAGTTATTTATAGACTTCTATTCTTGACACATCTACTTTAGAATTCTTGAAAATGACTTCCAAAGCAGAGGTGAACTGCATGTAGCAATTGCTAATGTCCTATTGAATAGCCAGGAACTACTCACAGCAAAACTTAATTGGTAGATGATTCAACTGTTCAACTTTAGGAAGATTTCTTATGGTGTTAGCGAAAGAGATTGTTTGATGAATGTACGGGAAACAAGCTTACTGTAGCACTGGTCATCTTCAAGTTGAGATTCGTTCCGAAACCGGAACTGTATGCCTGTCAAAGTTTTACGAGTTCTACTTTACTACAAGTGATAAGTTAAAATTACTATAGTCAATCCAAGTTCAGCATTCCTTTGGGGAGGGGGGTGAATGAAACGCAGCAGTGCCAAATCTAAGCTAGCAGCTAATGCATTTTGAATTTTCGAATATAATATAATTCTATCGATTGAGACAAGTTATACCACGCGATTAAGTGAGATTTGGTGAAGTTACTTTGCGTTTTTAGCCACGCCCATCGGACTAGTTACGCTGGTTTTACTATAGTTAGGAAGATTTCCTAGAGTGCAGTATTACATTCACGTTCAGAAAACAACACAACCAGAGAATCATACATTCGGGCAATGGAAAGTAGTGGTCCAAAGCACTTGGTAAGCTCGCTGATGGTTTTGGTATATCACACTACTATCATTTTTGATACGAAGATTTTTTCTATTGAACATGTGGTATTGTTATTCACTGACCAAGTATTAATGGACATGTATAATATCAATATATTAGATACGAATTACCGAGCTATCCCAGTTCGCAAGTCCACAAAGACGATGCTTCACGAGCATTCCTTTTCCTCTTGCTGGTGCACCTACTTTTTCATACTTCCTGGCCATAACTGTTTTACCATTCTACTTCATTACCTCCGCCAAGAAGTGATGTTTTTGTCATGTTTCTCTGTCCGTTTGTTAGTCCGTCACCAAGATTACTCAAAAACTTATGAACGGATTTTGATGATATTTACAAGGTTGTTAGGCATGTTAACAGTAACAAATGATTAACTTAAGGTGAAAATTCATTCATCTGTTTGTTTGTCTCTCTGCCGATTTTTTTTTCTTATGGCCATAACTCAAAAAGTGATGGACGAATTGTCATGAAATTTACATGACTGGGTAGGTATAAGACAAAGAGCAGGTGACCAAGTTCTTCTGATGATCTGTCCGTTCGTTCGTTTGTTGTAGTGTTTGATCTTAAGCTTTTCAGCACAATAAGTTATAGACGGATCTGTAAGAACTTTACAGGATTTGTTAGTAATGTTCAAAGACATAATGATTAAAATTTGGTGGAGATCGGTTGGTCCGTTTGTGTGTTTGACCTAAGTTTGTCATAATGTTTGTTAGCAGCATAACTCAAAAAAGTTATGAGCGAATCTTTAACCCTACAAAAGGGAGACGCGAGGTGTATTGCACCTCGCCCTGCAGAAACTTGCATATTTATTATATTCAAATTTCACAGGAGTTGCTGGAAACTTGTGAATTTTCATAAAATTTCATTTTTCATGTTTTGTGAAAAAATTTCAGCGAAAATATTATATATAAGTGAAAATAACATAGATTCTATGATAAATGGTGCCTATAAGGGGAGACCTGCGCGATAGTGCACTGCACACTATATTCATACGGCCGGCAGCCCCGTACGTGTCAACGTCTGTTTATACTGTGTATCTGCATGTAACTTCATCCCAGGGTTATAATTACTGATGGACAACGCAGCTTTATACACATTATTTAAAATAAATATGACCACCTTAGCTAAATGAGGCTACATCAGTGCAGTCGCAGTCCATTGTATACTGTATTATTATATGAATATTGTTGTGTACACTTGTAGTACATTGATTTTTCTGCGTACGTAGACAGTACAGTCTCTGCAATACAGCAGGCACCCCACAGTTCCTGCAACACATGCACACTGCCTGCATTGGTGAGCAAACTGCCACTCTTATCGTACAAAATGTATATGATGGTATGCTTTCTATTGTTCTATTAGAAAAGTTCATTTGATGGTGTCTTATTATAATTTACCAATGAATTGATGATTCTAATTATATCTCAACTCATGTATGAATGTCTGAAGAGTATGCCTGTTGATTTTTAATCCGAAATACCAATAAATAAGTAATTTATTAGCAAACTAGTGGACCCGTGCGTGAAGAATTCACGCAATAACCTATACGTTTGCGTAATGCCTCTAGGCCGGTGTGGAATCTCCTCTTCTCTTATTTGCTTCTTATTTTTCTTCTGTTCTTCATTGATCCTTTATCGTGCTGGCATCCTTAG
>LQNS02000211.1:44941426-44956956 GCA_001587735.2 Parhyale hawaiensis
TATATATATATATATATATATTTATAAACACACGAAGGTTATTCTTAGTATTAGATCATTAGGCCGAGGTACATCGCACCTCCCCTCTCCCATTATGACATCTTCGCTAGAGGTCTCCCTTTGTAGGGTTATGATAATCATAGAAACTATTAATACTGTCAAAAGTCGCAAATGATTCAATTTTGGTTTCGGATTCAGAACTATTCTGAATTTTTTTTACCGTTGCCTTGCTTGGCGGAGGTATGCGCTCTCAGAGTGCTCTCTCGTGTTATTACTGTAATGCGTAATGTTAATTACATTTAGTCAAGTCCAGAGGTGTACCGCTGCTATAGCTCTTGAATAAACAACAGAGAGTACAATTATTTAGGCACTGTAGAAAAAAGAAGCCATCATATATACTCTTTTGTCCTATATTCCTGTTTATAACTGATGATAAGGCTTATTGTAAGAGCAGTGCCTAGGCAGAATCTCAGCTTACGTCAGTCTGGCTTCTGGCAGTGAGTTGAAGATCTTGCGAGAGGCGGGCTCGGTGATGTTGTGGACGACGTGTCGGAACTCTGCCAGCAGCTCCTCAACTGAAGAGAAGCGCTGGTCGGGGTCTGCTCTGACCATTGTGATGAAGTCTTTCAACGTCATGTTGTGACCCATGTCATACGCAAGCTGAAACAGAATAAACACGACCATTCAATTATGATCTTTACAGTATATTTCGTTCTGGTCGAAGCATTGTATTATTATTATACTTGACGAGACATGTTAGTTTATTCATCTTCTGTAATCTCAACGTAGGTTACTACCGAAGACTGATGCCTAGATGAGAGTCAACGAAGAAGTAGATTTTCAGGCCGAAAACCTACTTAACATTTATCTTTTGATGTATAATGGCTGCTCTTCAAAACTCAAATGTCAATTTTTTGTCCTGTCAAGGTTTGTTTTTCTTTATCTCTAAAACCAGTTTTTTTTTTGTACATAGTAATATGGCTGAAGGCTCGAGACACAGTACACTCCTATATTATTTTCGACTTGACAATCAATTAAGATATGTGCTGTCGATCTGTTGGTAAGTTTCATTAAGACATTCCTCGCAACAGTTGTAAAAGGTTTCCGGTCGTTTTTTTTTTTATTTTCAAATTCACTGTGGGTTCTTTAGTTAATACTTACGATAGTTTTACTAAATAATAAGTACCTGCTGCATCAGAGCCTCCAGTCGCTGAACCTCCCTAAGGCCGGTAGCATGTATGTCCTCAGGTGTGGTCTCATTGCCGGTGTGGAACCTTCACAGAAGAACGTACTCATTCAACAGAAAATGTGAAACTCATATAAGTACTTTACTAAATGAAGAATCAATAGATGACTCAGGAAAACCGCCATTGGAATAAACGCGAAGGCTTTAGAGTTTTTACAGTTAGAAACCTTAATAGACTCTCATTCATCTTAGGGAGCGCTGAGCGCGAACCAGCATCCGAACCAGTGCATCCTGGAGATATCTGCCAAGTGATTTACTCTCAGCGGGCACAGTAAGTTTTACGATTAAGGAATCGCCATTAGTAAAATTTTGATTATCTCTTCTCTTTCTTCTTCTGTAAGTGAGTAGAATATGAAAAGACGACGTATAGAAGATAGACGGAGAGGAGTTAGTAGATAGAGGAGAAAGGGAAGAAAGTTGAAACGGAAAAAGTAGGAGAAGGAAAAATGACCTAACAGTGCTGGTGTGTTTAGCTTTAGTTTTAATATGAGATCATTGTTTTACGGTTCGGTAAGCAAGACAAACCACCTGAATGTACTAACAGTACATCCCTAAACCAGGAACAGACCGAACAGTACACCAAGCAGTGTAGTAAAACAAGTAACGCTCTCTCTTCTATGCTGTTAGAGACGACGAAAGTCACATGAGGGCATCCGGTTTGAGAAAAAGGAGGAACACAGAGGTCGGAGGGACGTCTGTTCAGTACTTTTTGTATGGATGTATTCTTCGTGACGTCATCCGCAATTAACTTGGGAAATAAATCATCATAACCTGTCAGCTCCAAAGTCCCAGTGCTGTACCAAAAAGATGATAAAGATGTAGCTATGAATGACACTTTTTGTAAGATCTCGTACGCACTTGATGAGCTGGGCATAGAGCTGCTCGCCATTAGGCAGCGACGTAATGGCAATATTGTCACGAGTGCGGTACTCCTTGGCCACAAACTGCTGCAGCTTCTCGAACGCCGGGGACACCTGCGAGCATTGATGGCAAATGTAAGTAATTTCTGTCCATTTTGTTAAGTAGTAACTTGTCGTAGCTTAAGAATTTATGCTAGATGAGCTTTAATAGATAACTTTTCATCAACATTTAAAATGAAGAACATGCCCCGTGTTCCATGATTTAAACATGCTGCGTTAGGCTGTGCATAAGAAAGTGATTGCTAATCCTAACTGCACGTGAGTGTGTAAGTAGATATTACGGTATTACTATAGGTGAGCAATAAATTGAAGCGAGTCAGAGAGTGTTAGAGAACTAGAACTCGTTTCTGACTGGCTGTGGATCCTAGATAACTTTTCCAATGCAAATTGAATTTTATTAGGGACTGAAGTCTTTCACTTTCACTTATTTTAGTTTCACACTCCATTCATAACTTATTCACTACATGATGGATGGGGAGTTATTAAATACAAAAGGAAAATACGTGTTGGAATTTGCAACGCACACTTAGGAATAAAAAAGTACCTAGTCCGCAAGACTTCGGACTCTTTTATTGCAGTTCAGCTGTAAGTGATCTCTGTTGAATATTGGTGTGAAATATCAGAAACTCGGGTAGAAGAATTAGGCTGTTCTAATTTACCTCTTCTAGTATGACTTGCTTAGCCTCTTCCTTGATAGTTTCGATCTCCTGCGGTGTCAGCGTGTCAGGAAATTCCGTAAAGTATTTTTGGAAGATCTTCGAATCGTTGGTGTTGTTTACGATCAAGGGTGCCATGTCGCCAGGAACGAGACTCTGTCAGAAAGAATGATTAAGGTAAACATAATTTTCAAATAATTGTGCCACGACAACAAAAAAATGCACTGTACCAAAAAATATAATCAATAGAAAAGGAATTTTGTACTTCGGATTTATTTTTACACAAAGAGACATTGCTCACATTAACTGATAGCAAAAAATATGAGGCTTCAGAAAACTTCCTGCATGTTGTACAAGATAAATAAGATAAATGCTGCTGATAGTTTATTATTAATCATTCAGTACAGCTATAAGTAGTTCAACTTTATTGAAAGGAAACAACCAAGCGTACATATGATGGTAAAAATTCTAGCTCTAATGTACTTTGTCAATGAGCCAACGCAGTTAAAGTTCATGCACAGTACGCCCGTAAAAACAATTTATAGTTTGAATTAAAAATGACTTGAAAGTAAGTATGGCAACGTACTACACTACGTTCATGCAGAGTGATATTCTCCGCCATGCCGGTGGTCATGAGTTGCTGGATCTCCTCGAGCTGCTTGGGAAGGTTCCGAAGCCTTTGGATGAGTGTTGTGTAGTGGGCGAAGTTCTTGCGTGGCATGTACGACAGGGTGAAGAATATACTAAAGTGGGGGCCATCTTTGAAACTAATGGGCATCAGAAAACTGAAAAGAAATTGTTTGGTGAATATATGCGAACATCTTATTGAAGAATGAACAAAAAAATTTATTTTGATGCGGATTGTTGTTAGGGGATAATATTCTTGTAGCCTACGTACATGTAAAGAATACGTGATCATTCTTGTAACGGGTGGGCATCAAGAAACTGCAAAAAAATTTTGCCTCTGCATAATGCAGATGAACATCTTACTGAAGTATGAACTACATTTCATATGTTGATAGATATAGTTGCTAGGGCATAATCTTCCTATTATAATATAACTCTTCGTATATTTATTTTGTGTTCGTTCTGAAAGAAATAAATAGCTAGGCGAAAAATAGGCCAGGTTGCAAATTTTGTAATTAAGTTACGCTTTCACGCTTTCAGAGAGATCGAAGACCAGGTTGCAGAATATGGCGAAAGTGGGATCCTTATCCCTTTATCTGAGAGCACTTCTTGCTTCAAACGCTTCTTGAAATCGATTGATTTTATAACTTTTTCTCTCAGGTCACACGATGTATAAACGCTGTCAAAAACTCACGAGATGATAATTTTTCACGGGCAGTAGACAGTAGTTTCATCTAGCTTAGGCACTATCTTTGTTTGATGCAGCAGTTTTCTCTTCATATAGGCCAAAATTTGGCACTTCAAGTGAAGCAGATATTTCAGTTTAAAAAACTGTATCATACCTACGGTGCACTCACATTGCATAGCCTATGAGTTAACTGGAATTGCATTCATGTTTATTGCAGTGTTTTACTCAAGATTTTACTTCTGCCTGTCAATATGGAAGAACTAAGGATGAGAGCACGACAAATGGTCAAGAAGAAAATAAAGAAGCAAGTCAGAGGAGAGAAGATTCCGCCCAGCCTGTAGCTATTAGGCAAACATATCGATTATTTCGTGAATTTTTTCACGCACTTGTCCACTAGTGCTCATATAATAACTGTAGGACCCTGAGATGAAACAACTCACGAAATGATTATGTAGCGCAAGCGATATGAAGCAAAAAATAAAAGGTAAAAAGTGGTTGAAATGCCATATTTAGTGCAGCATTATCTACTACATGCATAAAAAATCACCTCTTAAAAGCAACCCCGTCTATATACGTTTGGAGAGCTTCTTTCAGCACTTTGATGTTGATGACGTCATGAGGTTCGGAGAGGCTCGGTTCCAGGGCCTCCGCCTGCTCCAGGAATTGCTTGACGGCCGCCAGACGCTCGTCGTACGCCGCCAGCGACAGGTCCTGCAGGCGGTGGTCGTAGTCGTGGACGCCGGCCTAATTGGGTGGGTTAGGTCAAGTTGCTTAAGTTAATTGACGAGTTGTAAAAGAAACTGACTGATAATATGATAAACTTCAGTAATTTTCATGAACTTACTGCACCTCTGCAGTCAGCACTGTAATACAGTGGAAAAAGCAAATATTCGTACACAAGGACATGCTTTATTGAGCTAATTTCTAAAAATGTGAAAACTAATTAATAGAATACTAGCGTTAAAATGCATAAAAATAGAATATGCAGAAAATAAAACCAATAGTTTTTTTCACGAAGGTATGCGAATATAGACATATATATGGGTGAAAAATATTAGTAGAAAGTAAGTTCCAGCTTTTGAAATACTTAAATAATTTCTCATCGATGGCGTTCAGTACAGAAACGCCTAGATCGTTTCTGTAATGTTTTCAATAGCTATGTGAAGTATCTAAGTACTTTTGTCATCAGTCAAGAAAAACCCCATTGTATTATTGAAACGACATAGGGATGCCAGAGTGATGCATGTTAGTGAAAAGATAAGACTAAAATCTGAACAATTCTAGAAAAGTGTTCCATGAACAGATGAGGCCAAAATTGAATCATTTAGTCTCAATTCACGAATTCATATTTGAAAAAAAAAAATCGGCACGTTGCAAGCATCTGTGCCGAAGAACACAATTTATTTATTGTAAAGTTTTGCGGAGGTGCAATCTTCGTTTGGAGATGTTTTTCCGAAAACGGAGCAGACAATATATTTCCCCTATATAGTAGTTGAAAAAAATGAATGCAGAACTAAGCTAATATGTATTAAACGCTAACTTATAAATTTTGCTGGCAAAACGTTAGCTACCAGTAGATAGGATCTTCTAACAAGAAAACTATCTTTAAAGCGCAATGAAATTTACAAAGAAATCTTTGTAATCACTTTACAAAACGACTCCAATGCGGCAATGCTCAACCCAGTCCCCTGAAAGTTTGTGGCGTTTCTTGAAAGTTAATATTCTATCATGATCTCTAGAACGCATTCAGGTTCTGAGGAAAGTATGGACTCAAGAATGGGATCGCATTCGCAAAGAAAAGTGCAAATACTTAATTGAAGTTATAGCATAGATTTTGACTGATTCCTATTAGGAGAAGAACATAGAGTACTGTCTGTTTTATCGTAAAAATCTATAATGCTGTCTTTATATTGAAATTTACGAATGCTTTTTCACCTTTAGATAGATAATAATGCATGTTAGTTAAAATGTTATGATTTTCTTTCATAATCTATTGATATGCATTCTGATGCAGATTATTTTGTCAATTGGTCTCTTTTCATTTTTGAAAAATTTACATAAATAAATTTTTGGCGTCTAAATATTTTGTTTTCCTAGGTATTCTAAGGAATGTGATACTAAAAGTGGTTGTTTTCTCAGCTGAGCGCCGCCCTTTGACTTCTCGCGTTCAGGTTCGGAAACTCTTCTTACAAGATTTGGGGTGCGAGGCCCATATTGGTCGTTGGCAGGCTCGAAGTTTTGAGCCGTACACGACGTGATTGAAATTACGCTAAAAAGCCTTACAACTAAAACTACATTAAAAAGCTTAGAGCAATAACTTCTTTCGAGGTTGGAGGCTGCCTGGCTATTTATTATATCAGACAACATTTGATGTTATGGTTCAGTACTTTTTGATTCCCGTCGGAGATAATACCGCAGCAGTTGAAAGGGTTCCAGGGCCAAAGGCTGCAAAGCTTCTGATAAAAGGATAGGGTTGGGGCGTAAAATAAAGTAATTACTCGTACCACTTGTTGGTTGTGGTTGAAGTGGTTGTTACGCCATTTTATAGGGCAAACACGAATCCTCCTTTTCGTATAATAAATACCTCAGGTGCGGTATCTCAACTTGTTTTTCAGTACATGAATTTTCTCCTATTAAACTCTTAACTGCGTGACTGAGAGACGGACCAACATTGGAGCCAGCGAGCAAGGGAGCAAGAGAGCAAGCAAGGGAGCGACCAAAAACTGTTTTATTATATAGTGGATTGAGAGTCAAGAACTTCGTGTCTCCTCACCTTTGAAGCGAACTCAGGTATCGTTTTGATCTGCCATTGGAAGAAATCGTCACAGAGCTTTTGGACCTGCGGCGAGAGCGTCTCCCTCTGCTGCTGCTCCTGCTGGACGCCGCTGTCGCAGGTGCCGTTGGCTGGGGGACCAGCGCTAGGGGAACTTCTACGTTGTCCCCCAGCAGGGTTTAGCTCCCCATCGCTCCCGGAAACCCCACTTGTGCCGAGCACAGCTGCTTGGGTGGGGGAGGGGCAGGGTGAGTTAATTAAGATGAGCTAGTTTTTATGGACAGAGCATCGGCTGAACAAGTAAGGTTTCAAAGGGTCAGTGAACCGTTCTGTCCGTGTCCAACGTCACTCCCTCAGCTTTGTTAGTACGTTGGACCATAATACAATGCATGCTTGTCTTCAACAGAGGGTATTGCTTTGAAATGAAAGAAAATTGTACAGCGTTTTTTTGAGACTTTGTACAGTCTGTGCGGCTTTACAAAAAAATGAAGATAAGTAGACGTCGGCAATATTCCGATACATACAGAATACAATAGTTTAATGACAAATTCCGTTTATTTTGCCGCTTCTTTTGACTTTCTCACTCCAATAATTTTTTTAAATTTCTTTCAGACAACCATGTTTCTTCAGCCGCTAAGAGCTTCTTCACTATTATATTCTACGTTTTAGTATAATTTTCCAGACCAAAATAAAAAGTAGGACCAAAATAGCTGTCCACAACGACATGTATTAAAAGCTGCGTACCAAGAAGTGAACAAAAACCAAACATTTCAGACAATCAGTCCATCATCAGCGGATAGAATTCAGTAAACACGATGGTAAAGGAAATGCTTGTCCGAAATGTTCGGTTTTTATTCACTTGTTGGTACTCAGCTTTAAATAAATGTCGCTCCGGACAGCTATTTTGGTCCTACTTTTTATTTGAGGCTTCACTGCGTTAATACTGATAAGATTTCCAGACCAAGCTACAGATATTCCATTGCAGTATTTTCCACTGACGTAAAGAAGAAGTCTTATCGCAACATTGAAAATGCGCAGTATTTTGAGACCTTCAGGTATCTCTACTCAATCTAAGTAACATCCTAGAGAAAGAAACATTTTTTCATCTATCGTCTTCCAGCAAAATGCTTCCTGGTCATAGACATTTTATTTTATTATTGATCAGACACTAATACTTAGCTTTCAATTAATTGCTTCGTTTCGTTGCTATTTTCTGCCTGTATGAAAAGCAAGCAGAAAAATGAGCTGGTACAATGTAACAGTCAGTTAGGTTAAGCAGAACTTGCCTGTTGGTGGTGCGATGATCGCAAATATAACAGCAACGGAAGTCGCCAGATGTTGACGCCTCACGTACATTTTACTGTTGTGGTTGACCCTTGATTTCTACAGTATTCGTTCTCGCTTCTTAGTCCACCCTGAAATCAGATCAAATCACTGGCAGTGTCAGGGATGATCTCCTGCAGATGTATAGTGCTTCTAGATATATTCTACTTCAAATAGTTACATTCAGGCTTCTCTCCGCGTAGCGCAGATATTCATTTACTAATACCATTTATTAGACATTATTTGAAGAAAGTAGCGTTTTGTATATTAGCCGCCTAAGCATTTTAGGTAATCATAGCACCTAAGTGGATTTCTCAATGCACATTTAATAGTACTGTCTGTACTTGATGTGATTCATACCAATTAATAATCTGCAGATATATTGCAGGCTTTAGCTATCGGCTGTTGGTGACTTATTATGCGATGTATCGTGTTCAGTACCCTGCACAGCGGTCTGTAATTCTGTGTAAGTACTTTCTTTGCCTCAGCGTCTGTACCAAAAAAGTGCAACGTGAATTTCTCCTGAAAGCCGTAAAAACCACTTGAATGCCCTCCAAATCCTACAAGCGACTTCTTCAGACAGCATTGGCGTGACTTGCGCGAATTACTTCTCTAAACTCTAAAGCGAAGCCTTTTATTTTGCTAATGCGAAAAAATTTGCGGCAATGGACTGAAGTGAGTACTGCATCATCAGCAGCATTGGATTTTGCATTGCAAATTAGAAGGAAAGAGTTACGAAGCCTTGGGAATTGCAAAAAGCAAATTTCATCCAGTTGCCGCTAGCTAATTGAAATTCACAACTGACTGACAAATTCTTGAAATATTTTGACAAGATTAGCTTTGCTCTCAATCTAGTCATCCTGGCAGACAATGCGATTGCAGCTTCGTTTTGATAACAGTATGTTTTACCGAAGTATGGGCAAATAAACCTCAGGAACACTTAATGTTTATATTCTTTAGCCTATAGAAGAGTAGCGGGAAGCTTGCACATTTATTTTTTTAGATTAGACTAGATAAGTGACAGTACACAAACCAAGATGCCCATTCCAAAAGAGACACCGGAACCAACGCCCCGGCCCTCTATGAGCTAATGCCGTGTCTATAAAATACTATCAATTCTCTAGGTAAAGTTTTTTGCATCTTTCAGAAGTAAATAAGAACTTCTCATTGGCCACAGTATACTTTTTTTTGCAGCACGAATTTTAACACAGTCAGCATAAGGCACTTTAGAGTGGGCCTCATTATTTTCACTCTCCAGTGCATGGCACTTCACTTATAGCTTGACCAGAGAGTCTTGCAGCACTGCATCTCGCTGCACTGTCGGCCGGATTTATAGTTCCGTGCTACTGAACTGTTAGCTTGCTGTTGCTGGGGGAATGCAGGTAGCGCTTTTCAAAGGACCCCAGTCAAACAGGTTTTTCCTACTAAGCAACAGTACTTCTTTCTTCTGAAGCAGCTACCATATTCGCTAGAGGATGAATTCTGCAATTATACCAGCAAGTCGATGCACTGCGATGTTCGCTACAGCTTTTTTTTTTTAGCTGCAGCGGCAGGTGCTTGTGTCAATGATGGATTTTAACCGCTCAGTCTGCAGGCTAGCTTGATGCACTTTTTCCCTCTTGGTGTGTGCTGTCTCCGTGCTGCTGCTGTTGAACCATAAATGCCGCGTAAAAATAGCAAGACTTACTAAAAATTTAAAAACCGCTAAATAAAAAAGTTCATCGTGTATATATCGTAAGCTCGAACACCTATTTAGCTGGTTTAAAACTTTAATATTTGGTCATTTCTCAATATAATGATTTTGTTCAAATAAAATATATATTAACATTGAAACTCCATAGAAACTCCATAGAAACTCCATAGAAACTCCATAGAAACTCTATAGAAACTCTATAGAAACTCTATAGAAACTCTATAGAAACTCTATAGAAACTCTATAGAAACTCTATAGAAACTCTATAGAAACTCCATAGAAACTCCATAGAAACTCCATAGAAACTCCATAGAAACTCCATTGAAACTCTATTGAAACTCCATAGAAACTCCATAGAAACTCCATAGAAACTCCATAGAAACTCCATAGAAACTTTATTGAAACTCCATTGAAACTCCATTAATTGAAACTCCATTGAAACTCCATAGAAATTGATTTGTCACAAATGGGTGAAATTCAGGTATGGTCAAATTAAAATTAGACAAAAGGGTGACAACAAGTCGCTATAAACCTTGCCGCTTCTTGGACCTAAAAAACTCTAATAATAAAAAATAATAAGAAAGTAATATAACATGAAACACATTAGAGATGTTATAGTCTTGCAAGTAATTACAAAAAACTAAGGCGAAGAGAAATGGCCAAAGGGTGCAGTAAGGAATGAAAAGCAAAGATATTCAAAACATTGTTCATAACAATAAAGTAGGAACTTTGAGGTTTCAGCTGCTCACCCTTTGAGATGACTGAGCACCAAACCCGCGCTTAAACCCCAGATAGGTGGCAGCACGATGCGCTCGGCCATATCAAAACGGCAAGATAGTCATTTTATAACAAATTTACAAGGATCAATTCACGAGAAATGCGATCATAGCTAAAAGTAACTGCTGAATGAGCTAAGCAGATGAAGACTGAGTACGGACAGGTTACAAGTAGTAGAGTAGTTGAGAAGCTTCTTTAAATTTGTTTTTCATACTATATAAGAACTGACATCGGCAAAAGTAGATTCTCGTCTAGCTCATTGATTAACTTAACTAATTGACAGACAGTGTCTTGTCTCTCAATTTTCAATCTAATTGAAGGTACTCTAAAATTGTATCGCCTCATTCCATAGTTGTTCATTGGCTGTAACGGCAACAAATATCTATTAAAAGACTGACGTTGTAGCGGGGAGGGCTACATCATCAAACTCACGCGTATATTTCCGTTTTCAAGCACGTCTCCGGTCGGCGCACTATCCAAGCTATGTCGATTAGGTTCAATCAAGAAAAATTCGAAGAAAATTACAGTTATATTAATGGAAACACGACAAAAGCAACAGAGACCAAATCTTAATTCCCTTAAACCTTAGGAGCCCACACCTGTCACCAGGTGGCTTCACAGCTGAGGAACTAGAGTAAAGTATATACAAACATTCATAACATCCGCAAACTACGTAAGGAACAAATTCCCAAGACCCCGCACATGGTAACAGGTGACAATAATTCAACCGTTTAACCAGTAGGTCTAATAATCTTTTTACAGAACTAAGAAAATTCGTTAGAGAAGGAATCAAACTTCTCACAGTACGCATCGCAAGGTTCATAAGGTGAGTATCGCAAGGTTCATAAGGTGAGTATCACAAGGTGAGTATCACAAGGTTAGTATCTAATTTCACAAGGCAAGTATCTCAAACTTCACAGTGTAAGTATCTCAAACTTCACAGTGAAAGTATTTCAAACTTCACAGGGTAAGTATCTCAAACTTTACAGGGTAAGTATCTCAAACTTCACTGGGTAAGTATCTCAAGTTGACGCGCCAACGGCGGTAGTTAAGCTTCAATTGAGTAAATCTAATAGGAATTAATCTAAACTTAAATCACTTAAACTGGTAAATACGTAGATCAAGCTTAGATCAATGTTGCTTAGCCGTCCCAATACATGGCCAGTTGAACTGCCGGTAAGCTCCACAGGCAGTCACGGCAGTGCAGCAAGCGCAAACAGTCCGACTTTGGTCTCGCCGAGACTTGGCTGTTCCTCTTTTCCGCCTACCTGACCTGACCTTCCGCCTACGACTACAACCGAAATATCAGAACCGAAAAGTAGATGCAGCATCCATCAATAATCAGCTTCAGTAGAGCTGCACCGTATATCGAACGGAAAAGGAAAAGATCGTCACCCGTCAACGAGACGAGAAATCAGTGCCCAGGGCGTTCCCATATAGGATCAATGGGCACAGGGACAGCAAGCTAAACAGTTGAAGAACAGAGGAATGCACCTGCAGCAGAAGTATAAAGCGAAGAAAACTGCGAAAAACAAAATAAAGACGTCTAACTAAAAAGTAAAGAGCCCACAAGATTTCCCTAGAGCGCGAGTTCCTACGACTGCACCGATGAACCTAACTAACCGAATTCTACGGCCAAAGGCGGCCATTCCTTCAATCTAGTAGAAGCTTATTATTATGCTATATTTAGAGGTTTACGTCTCCGCTTCCACAAGAAAGGCGATATTACAGAGGAAGATAAGTGACATCTAGTCTGACGATAGGAACGGGGAACCGTTGCACGAATTTGTTCCAACGTAGGACCAGCGCGCATGGGAACAGCAAGTCGGGAAGGAAGAGAAAGGACCAGAACATAGTATAAAAAATGGAAGGAAGCAAAGTGGGTACGAAAGACAGACGTTCCGTAAGCATAGTTAAGGGCTAAGATGGATGACCTGTATAATCCCGAAGAAGCTATGCGGTGGTTTTATTCAGGTTGGAAAGTACGGCATTGGTAAGAAACAATTAAGTAATTCACTAACTGTTCCAGTAGAGCCCGCACAAGTATTGAGTTTATTAAGGAATGTAACGCACGCTAGGGTCGGTATTAGGAATAAGACAGTTGCAACACCTTACAACACTCACCCTCCACATCACGAAGCATTGTCCCATCATTGTCATCCCGTGTCACCAATGAGCCAGACCGCTTGTAGGCCGCATGGAGAAACTGTCTACAGACTGCCATGAATTGATATAAAGCCGTCTCCGGTGAAAATTTTTGCAGTTACGACACTTTATTCAAATAAAATTGAATATCATGCTAATAAAAATAAATCCATAAGAAACTATAAGCTGTGGATGGAAACTGAAAACTGAAGTTAACGTTTCAAAGAAAAGAGTATTAATCTGAATTTTTGCAAAGTAAATTCGATGATCTAACGGACACCTCCATGCGCCCCTAGCGCTTACGTGACGATCAAGAAAAACTATTGCCAGCCGCAGGGTCGGAGGTATGAAGTTCGGGAGACTCGTAGTAACATATTTAGAGGGAGACGTCCTGCGCTCCTACAACGGTCTTCAAACAAAAACTTACGAGCTAAGCTAAGTAAAAAGTATCAATATACATCATGAAATTGCAACAAATCTAAAGCTATATACATTTCCCCTACATGTAGATCATGTACGTAATTACTAGTTTGTACTTACAGGATAACACGCAGAATTTTATTCATTAAAACTTCGACTTTGTTCCTCACTGACTGGGTTGCACCTCCACATAACTGTATACAATATATAATATGAAGATAAACGATGCTACCGTATAAATCCGTCAGCGTACATAAAGGAAGCTTGTTGTTGATGCAGTGAAATAATCCTAGAGCTTTACTCAACTTTTTGCAAACATCAACTATGCGTAGGTTAAATGATAGCTTCGAATCTGAAATTAAGACAAGATACTTTATTTCCTTGACCCATTCAAATCTGACATCGTTAAAAAATACATCACGAATTTCTGGAATGTCTTTGGTCGTAACTAACATCAGTTTTGTTTTTGTCTCGTGAGGAATCAAATTATTACTGATTAGCCATAATGCAACACGTTCTATAAATTGCTCAATTTTACTCACTGCTTGATTAAAAGTATCATCAGTTACATAAAACACAGCATCATCCGCAAATAAGACGCAACTAGCACCGGATGTGAAAACAATATCATTGATAAAAACATTAAGGAGAAAGGTACCTAGTGTCGATCCTTGGGGAACTCCTAGAAACACTGGCTTATCTGTAGAGCAGGCGTTATCACATGAAACGTATTGAGTACGGTTAGCAAGGTAGGAGCGTAAAAGAGCGAGTGCATTATTGGTAACACTGTACTTCCTCAGCTTAGTAATTAATAAATTAGGATTGATGGTGTCGAAAGCTTTCTTGAGGTCTAAAAACCAGCAAATTGTAAACTTCTTGTGATGGAGTGCTGTTAAACAGTCAGAAACGAGTGATAAAATTGCACATGAAGTTGACGTACCTTTTGTAAAACCAAACTGCAAAGGTGATAAAATATGACATTTGGCAAAATGCGAGCTGAGGCGTCTAACTATAATATTTTCGAATATTTTGTTAAAAACAAAGTAAAGATCTGCCTATAATTCTCAACTAACTACTCAACTACCTCTTTTAAAAACAGGCACCACTCTAGCACGCTTAAGAGCCCTAGGGTAGATGCCCACTTTAATGTACTGGTTGATAAGGTGCGTCAGTGTATCAGATATTAGCGGTAAAATATTGATATTAATATGCTTTGCTGAGCAAACCAATAGCTGAGCACGATACGGCAAAACCCGTATCGCGATAACCGATACCAAAAAATCCGTACCGCGATAACCAATGCCAAAAAAATCCTTATCGCGATAACCGATACCAAATACACCTTTACACCTTTGTTTTCAATTAAACATCAAACAGTACAGTATATAATTCAAGAACATAAAAACTAGTGTAAAACTGAAAACTAGCACACTAAAAATGCATACGCAATTATGGGGCATAGGGCATTCATCAGTCACCATACTTACATAAACAATAGTTTTTAAATTCCTTCTTAAATAATCCTTATCACAATCACCGATGAAAAAAAAATCGTATTGCGATAACCGATGCCAAAAAAATTCGGTTCGCTATAACCGATGCCAAAAAATCCGTATCGCGATAACCGATAGTCGGTAACTTTTCAAGAAATTTATCACCGATACCGATAATCGATAACTGATGAATAGAAATTTTAATAAGAGTAACAGCAGATTTCATTGTTTGGATTAGGTAAAAAAAAATCCGGAACTAGGCTATATTCTGATATTATAATATATCATTATCAAGTAAACTTGCTCGTTAGAACACTTGAGAACTTGGCACTGTATTCTTCCCGACATAATCCCGCATTAATTGGCTCTGCCATTATGATGTCCCTTAAAAGCTAAATTTTCTGTCATTGGCGTACAACTACATAATTTAGGCGAATTTGAGCTACCTTACTTTGAAAAGATCTGTCAAGATAAACTAACCTCCAGTGCTCTCTCTGTTGCGGGAGACGGCCACATACAATAACCTAAATAGCACCTGGTGCACAGCCGCACACCAAGTGAATATGGTCCCGGCCGGCAACTAAATACGACTATGGTATCACCCCGTGCTATTACAACATTACTCATCCGCTCGCAATTAGTCCCAGGACTGTAGCACAAGTCCACAATCACCACTTGACAAAAAAATGGCGCTTACAGCCGTTCATCGGCTGTACCAATGTGCGTGGAGACTGAGATGGCACCAAGCTTCCAAGCGAAGTGGGACTGG
>LQNS02000211.1:45000666-45022289 GCA_001587735.2 Parhyale hawaiensis
ATGTTTGGAATGGTCTTGATGGCTCTGTCTTTGCTGGTGCTGGTATTGGCAGCTTTAAACGATCTGTACACAGAGCTATTCTGTGATCTCGGATCTTCTTTTTTTTTTTTTTTTCTTCTTCATTCTTGTTTTCTCCACCCGCTGGGTTGGTTGCGTGGGGGTTTGTTCACCTCATGGAGTTTCTCCGTTCCTACGTCGCCAGCCTGGTGTGATTTAATAATAATAATAATAATCATATAGTCTTTAAACATCCATGTACTACCATCTATCATATATAGTCGTTAAACATCCATGTACTACCATCGACCTTCGTTTTCTGACAAACCTTAAACAACCAATATTACCTCCACCAATATCGACCTAAATATACTAAAATCAACGTTATGTTATGGTCGACATATCTACCATATTGTTCCATCATCCATAATCGACTTTAATCTCTCATACACCAGTATATTCTACTATAATCACAACCATAATTTCTGACTGGGTACTTAAATACTCGTATAACTTCATAAAAATCCATTATTTACTCTTTGAGTTACGGTACAAAGAAAAAAGAGGCAATCAAACAAGCAGTTGAACAGATCTTCATCAAAAGATAACCATTCATTAATTCTAACATGCATAAAAATCCCTGTGAATTTCGTAAGGTTCCGTCCCTAACTTTTTCTGATATCTTGTTGATCGACAAAGCAACAGATAGCCAAATTAATTTAGACAGACAGATAAATTTGACAGAAACATAATATACTTGGCGAAGGTAATAAAGACCATATTCACCCAAACCACAGCATACACATGAATATAGAACTCTATAATGGATTCGTTAGCTTGGCTCGTGAAATTCGATCTGCGTCAAGCTCTGTCGTTCAAACCTTCAGGAAGGAGCTTTGGTTTCTCCACGCTGAATCGAATTTCAGGCGTTAACCTTGAATCTCTTACTCGAAAGACGGCCGGGATCTCATTCATCTTCTTTTAAATGGAGTTCCCCTCCGTTTTAAGCGTGCCTGCGTTGCTTGTCTACCACGTGCATTATGATTCCAAGTGGCGAAGCAAACGCTCTCATCTGAAGATTCGAATTGACCTAACATCGACTTGAATGACCCAATCGATAGTACTCAAAGTTTGAAGAGCCACTCGAAGGAGTCCCCAAGTCATTTTACTCACGTACACGCGTTGCAAATTCAGGCAGATTCTTCAGCTGCCATTGGAAGACATTGTCGCACAGCTGCTGCACTGCAGCGGACAGCACCAGCTGCTGCTGCTGTTGCTGAGGTTCGCAAGTGCTGGCATTGCTGCTGGTAGTGCTTCTGAGTTCAGCAGGCTGGTCGCCAAAAGCGCTGGCGGCGATGGCGGCTGCTCGAAGTTGAGGCAAGTTGAAAGGTTTCACTATCATTTCATCATACCACAGTTGTCTATATGAATTATCATACCCTATAGCACCGTTTTTGCACCTCTTGAATATTCCTGAGAACGCGTCTCCACTTACAGTCCTCAAATGTGCGAGAAAAGCAAACAAGATAAATGGAGAACACTTGGACTGTGCTCCTCCTACGGCCTTGAAACACGCGGCAGTCAACAACAGAATGAGCAAAAAATTGTTTCGTTCGTAACGAGCAAAGAGACCCATTGTATTCGTGACAGCGGCACTCGATGAGACGTGCTGCGACAGGCGGTAGCTGCAAGCATTGTCTATCGTAGCCAAACAAGTCATCGGCCTCCACTATGTGTCTCAATTTTTTACTTGTAACGCTGTCGTTTGTGGTTCATGCCATTTCCAATATTTTCCTTATCAGCAGTCCAGAATTGTTTATTCTTCAAGAGAGATGACGTCCTCTCAGGAAACCATTTAAAAATAACCCATTCCTGACTAACTTAACGCATGCAGTGAGTAGGTCGCATTATTTACGTAGGCCCCGAACATGGGCCAAAACAGCGTTCAATATTTTTTATAGAAAAGTGACTGAATTGGCTCTAAATTCAGTGGTTGCCAGTTAAGATACTGATTATTATTAAAGGTATCTTACATGAACTACACAGCTGTAAATTCTATACACAGTTGTCACTGAACCGAAGGGAAGCTTTCGAATAAGTAGAACCATTCCGGGAATCCTTACGTAAGTATTTGATCAGGCACACTGCCCGTTCATCAACTGCAGCACAGCGCCTGTTTCTAAAATTCAGTACACTGCGGAGCTTATATATAAACTTATAGGTTATAGCGGTGCTCACGTTTCGAATATGAAATGTATTGCTGTTAAATGCACCAGCTCTTAAAAACGATAAATTATTATTGCGGACATCACTCACCTGTCGCCAGGAGCAAGGACACTACGGCCATACTCTCTTCTATCCTCGCCGCGCCCTTTGCCTGCTTAGAACTTGAGCTGGTACTGGACTCCAACGGATACGATAAGCTAAGTGTAGCTCTGAAAATGAGATTCTGTTTAAGTACAATTTTATTTTAGAGGAAAGGCAAACAGGGAACTGTAACTAAGTAACCAGCTACCAAGAATTGATTTCCAGAGGCTGGGTATCTGTAATATGAGAACGTAACGCATGCGCTATAGAAATTTTCTTACAGCTTGAGTGTAAGCCAACAGTTCCCGCATCAATTTTATACCGTCCAAAATTAATGACTACTAAATGCAATTTACACGCTACTTAGTAAGCTTTGCACGACTATAGAAGCTAGCAGTAATTCTCTTAAGCTTTGTTTACATCAAGTCTCTTGTTCCTCGCACAGTACGCAGTACAAAGCGTCCTAATGCGTTGTTGTTTCTTTCTGAATAGTTGCCACGTATGTAGATTTTTGAGTTCTAATTTAATATATCCTATAAGGTTTTATTTTTGCCTAGTTTGTCTCTTAATTTGTCTGTCGCCTAGATAAGTTAGGGGCAGATCTTCACGAAATACATTGGGAATACTAGGAGAAAGACATGACAATTAACTTTTGGTGAAGATCTGTTCAGCCGTTTCTTTGTTTATTTGTTTGTCTTTCTCTTTTTTGTACCAAAACGCAAAGAGTTGTAGACGGATATTCATGAAATTTACACGAGTTGTTATGTAGAACACGAAGAGTAAATTGCCAAACTTTTGTGATGATCCGTTAGTCCGTATGTTTGTCTCTATGTTTGATTTCATGATTGTTAGCCATATTACTCAGAGAGTTATGAAGCGATCGCTAAGAAAATTACACGACATATTAGAAAAAATAAATGACCAAATTTTCTTGATGATCGGCTCGTCCGTTTGTGCTTTTGACTAATGTTTGTCAGAAAATAAGTCGAAAAGTTAAGGGCGGATCAACAAGAAAATTACAAAAGCTGTTATTACTATCTTAAAGGCACAAATAACCAGGTTTTAGTGATGATAAAGAAGAATCAATTGTTTTAGAACAAATTTAAACTATTCGTTAGCGTTGCAATGCTTGGCAGAGGTATGCGCTCTATGTATGTAGTTGCAAATGTGATTAGAGTTCAGGAATTTTACTAGTGAAACTTGCTATGCAAACGGACTTGACTGAAAACTTCTGATCACTTCTTTGGTGGACGTGCAGTCGATTTGCAAGGAAGCAACAGAACGTGCGTATGGAGAACAAAAATCTTCGAACATATCGTTACATCCTGGCAACTGCGTTACACGAAAACACGGGTCGAAATGTTTGTAGCCGTCAAGCCAATTTATCTAGCAATTGACTCTAGGTATTAAAATTTAGGAGATATGTTCAAAAAAAATTGCTGTGAATTACAACTGGTCAAGCTCTGCACTCTTCTATTATTTACAAAAGAGCGACAGCTCAGAATGAAGCAAAACACTGCGCACGAGATTCGAAATATAGTGGGTACTCGCCTTACAATGTTTAATCGTCTAGTCCGTAAAACTACGTACGAAAAATGAGCGGGATCAGATTATACGATCTCTGTTTCACGATTTGTCTGCGCTCGATACGCCCGCACAAAGAGCAATGCAGTGCAAGCGGAGCTCTGAAGTTCAAAGGGACGCGGGTGCCGGTGCGGTACACAGCTGTAAGTCTTTCCGAGAACTGAACCAAATCATTCTACCAATGCACCGCCGGCACCTGACGCGGTGGCTGCGCAAGGTTCGTGTTTGGCGTCGTCTGGCCACGGCGCTCGTGCTGGCACTATAGGTGACCTTGTAAATCGGCAGAGTTCAGGCGGGTCCGATTAGGGGCCAAAATTGAGCCTTCCAGGCTCTTCACTTGTTCAAATCTTAACGCAGGTGCGCTGGCGTCTGCCCATTGAATTAAATTTCGGGCCCTGACTTTCAATAAGTTACCCTGGAAACTTCCAAATCAATCTTGCTCAGTAAAATAGAGTCTTCAACCGGCACGACGTTATCGCGTTGCTTCGACGCTTTTAAAACGACTTAGTTTGACAGAGCCCAAGCTTCTCTAAAGTGTTGACATCGAACACGCCTTAGCTTCCAGCAAGGTGGAGGTACCGCCAAAAGAAAAAGATGGAGAAAGTGGCATAAACTTTAAGTTCCGGCTCGTTTCTGGAAAAGTTTCTGTTGCGACACCTCAATTTACACTGGTTTCATTAGAAGACCAGTCCTACGCCCTACCTAACTTAACCTAACCTAACCTATAACCTATGTTACTGGTTCAGCAACACGAAGGATAGCTAATAACAGTTGTTTACAGAGACTCGCTGTTCGCTAAAAAGCTAAAAAAAGAAAAATCATAATGACTCTCCCATGAGATGGAATGAGATAATGCAGTTCAAAAGCTTGACTTGCATATAACACGGCCATGGAGGACCAAAGGCTCAACTAGGGAGCAAAGACCGTGACGGTCCGGGAGAACTCAAGCCCTTAAATATAAAAATAAATGATGGTAAAACGCATTAATTGAACAAATGACACAATTATAAAGAAAATATTGCAGTGGAGTTTTCACAGCATCAGAGGCAACATCTAGGCAAGTATGGTGCCTTGATTTAACTTCTCCTTTGAAGTTAAGCCTTATTTACACTTTATGTTCAATTCTCACAGTTATTCACCAAATATTTTGTAACATATCCGCCCATTTTTGGACTTATCCATTGAACCTCCCACTCCGAATGGCCAGATACTTCAGCTCCATCCATACACAACAACACAGCAAAATGGCTGCCGTCAATTACAGGAAGTTTAAGCAAAAACTGTTCTTATAATATCTTTCGCGTCAAGAATATAACATTGCTCATATGTTGGGGTAGGATGATGAGGCCAACCAACGAAAGTTTGAGGTCGTAACGTAACCTCAAATACTTCGACTGGTCGATGTGACGTCGTTTCCGAACAAGCGGTCACGGCTGAGTTTTATTTAGTCCTTGCGAGTCCCTCCCACGTTATTCTCTCTGCTTCCTGGTTTGTATGTCACTTGTCCTTCGGAGAACCAAACAGTGTATGATTCAGCACGCAATGCAAGGCGGCGTGGAGATTGACATGTTCACTGGTTTCTGTATCTGGGACATCTCATGAAAAAACGACCTAGATCATGCTGCAAACATTGCAAACATTGGTTAGGCGCTTAAATGCCGTTGGTAACACTGGTTAACGATTTTTTTTTTTTAAATTTGCTGCTTCTTAAATCGTAATAATTCAAATGTTAGTGCTCTGATTCCAACTAGAAACAGGCCTACCTTTAAAAATGCTTGTTAGCTCTAGATTTATATACGCGATGCATGCAGCATTTCAGAATTTTATCACTGCGAACAAAATTTGCCATCATGTTTTAATCTCTTACCCTTTTTACTCATTGCTTATTTGCTTGCCGCTTATATTGGGCCAGCAACAGTCTGCAAATATTCCTCAGCTCCATGCATTTGCAGTTTGCTCCATTAACAGCTAGCTATTGAAAATAAGTTAAATCTTATGCTAAATTTGAGAAGCCATTTTAAACACTGGTGGGCCATTAGGACTTCATTGAATTTTTATTTTTTGATTCTGTTGTGGAGAATAGGTACAGGTGGGGAGCAGTCAATTGGGAAATTCTGGGTTCTGAGCAGATAACTATTCTTTTGAAGCCGAGATCAAAGGCCTGCGCCACCAGTATCTGTGCACCATTTACTCAGTGACGCATTTTAAGCACGTTTTGGCAATATGCTCGACAATCAAATTTGAGAAAATAAAACAGTGTAGGACTTCACAAACACTGTTCGGTGTGTTTTTCAAACTTTACAAATCATCTTCAGGAACAACTTTTATCAGGTATAGTATATGCTCAATTGTCTGCAAAGGATAGGAAAAACATTTTGCTCCAACATAATATATTTTGACGTTTGCGCAGCCTATATCTCAACATCAGAGTTTCAGTTGTGAAATGTTGGTGGTTATGCTCGATTGCGCGGAAAAATTGAGCCTTTGAGGCTTGGGACTTGTTCCCAACTTCAGTAGGTGCGCTGACTTCTACTTGCTGCATTGAGTTTCTGGCATTGATCCTTAATCAGTTGCTTCGAAAATGGAACTTTGAGCCAGCTCAGCCTGACTAGTCAAGGCTCGATGGCTTAATTTCGGCTCTCAATCGAACATGCTCTCTATAGAGCGTTTTGAAACTTGCGATCGAGTTCTAAAGCTGAGTGTTTTACCTCAACTGAGCTGAAGAATTTAGGTGCGATTCTTTTGTCCAAACATCTGTCAATTATCTCTGCGTGGAGGATTTGCAACACTCACTAATTCTAAAGAGTAGGTGGCTTCTGCTTGTGCGTTCAACGTCACGTTGGCAGAGCTTGGATTTTTTACAAGAACACTAGGAAAGCGGGTGGATGAAAAGTACAGCATTGGCCCTTTCTGAAATTTACTTGACTAAAAGTACAATTAAACTTCTACATTATTATCGAAACTACAACAAAACAAGTATATTCATTCTATAGGATAGATATGCTTCCAGATCGTTAATATTATGATTTAATAGGTACATAACAGTGCATGAGGCCCGAGTGCGTGTCGCTGATTGGGGCTTGAGAATAATCTTAAGCGACCAGAAAGGTGCAACTCTATTCAAACCTTTCAGGTTCCATTCTTGGGCTATTAGAGTTCACTAACTGTTACATCTATTTCTGTTCCATTAGTTTGATTCACTTGGGCAGAGATCCACTTGGCTACTTCCTCTCTGACAACATTCATCGGACCTACGCTGTTGAGTATGACGTCATGGAAGTCTTTGATGTTAAAGTTTCCACCGAGCTGTCGCTCGGCATCGGCCCGCATCGCTGTAATTTGCAGTTGGCCCGACTTGTATGCGAGAGCCTGGCCCGGCCAAGTGATGTAACGATCGACTTCACCCTGAAAATGCATCATGTAAGAAAACTAAGATTCAAAATATTGCATTAAAAAGTTCCTTACTTCCATCATTTGCAACGAAGTCACGGAGCAGTAGTATTACCTAGCCTCTTTGTCTGAGCCTCCGTACCCAGCGAGTACATTGTGATCCAAAGAGAGGAAGACTGAAGGGACACAAAGAAACATGGTCACCATGCAATAGTCAACGTTCATGACAACATCAAGTCAGGAGAGAAGAGGAAGACCAAATAAAAAATCTGAGTAGGCGTGGCTAAGGCTAAAGTAATTACCCTGGGGCACTACTCCCCACAGCATACAATGGGCAAACTTTACTAACCTAACCCAATGGCTAATAGCCCATCCTCTGCCCCTTGAGGTAGGAAGTCAATGAATGAAGCGAGAACATAATATTATTCACAGCAGTAGTACATACAAAGGTGGGGATCTATTGCTCCTGCAGATGTGCTTGGGATTTACGGAACCACTGTGAGTCAAGTTTCCTATGTTGCCAAGCAGCTATACTTACCTATGTGTTTGCAGACTGACGACATGGCTCAACTCACAACACAGAGAAAAAAAACTGTGAGCTATACAAATACTATCCGTCCTGTTTGAATTTCGTTGCGAATTTTCAGAATATTAAAAGAAAGAATTTTTTTTTATTTTTTCAGATATTTTTCAGAAAACTAAGGCAGTATATTTTTAGGACAAAAGTTGAAACCAACTGATCGTATTTTTAAAGATAACACAGTGTCCTTTATTTTGCAAGTGCAATGGTGAAAATCGGGCAAAAATGCCAGTGGAAATAGCGATTTGAAGAGGGCACGTGTTGCAAAAATTGAAATGGGAGAAAACGGCGGAAAAGGAGGGACGTTTTTTAATAGCTCATTTTCTATATGCAAAATTAAAAAAAGAGTAAGAGTGTGCAACCCCCTTCTATTCAATTTTACATATCTGTGCCAAGTTTCACAAAATTATGCATAATACATAATAGAAAAATCTTTTTTATCTCTGAAATTTTTAAATATTTTTAATACCGATAAGTATTCCTAATTTAGCCATCTTCTACAACTTGGTCTTATTATTGTCAACTGAAATCCATCAAAAATGAACGCAATTGCCAGAATCTCTAACGTGGTAAAAAATGCATTCAGAATATAATTCAGATAGTAAAGGGAAAAGGCTCTCACTTTTGACTTCTTCTGCAACCTGGTCATCGATCTCCATTTAGCCGTCTTCTGCAACTTGGTCTAATTTGAATTCCATCAAAAATGAACAGGATCGGAAGAATCTCCTACGTTGTAAGAAATGCATTCTGATAATAATTCAGATAGTAAGGGGAAAAGGATCTCACTTATGACTTTTGGTCATCCATCTCCATGGAAACACAACTTGATTACAAAATCTTCAACCTGGCCTATTTTTCGCTTATCTATTTCATTATGCGGACATGAAAATATAGATGAATAGACGGGGCGTTTTATTACATAAGGATTCTGCTTGAGGCTCCGTCTGTACGTCCGTCCACGAGCTGCACGTTTTGCTAACACTTTTCAGCATTGAAGAGGGAGAAATCTAATCTACAAGAAGATCTGATTTTTTACCCTGGAGTGGGGTTTTAGACTTTCTCTCCCAGCCTTAGGCTCGCATGCTTGCCCACCTCACCAACATACAGACATTCTTGCGGATGATTCGTTTTAGACTTCCGACCCTTCAAAGGGTAACAAAAGTCAGCAGGCTTTTAAATCGCAAATGTGTGTGGCCGAAGTTACCTGACACATAAGCATGTTCCTGGTAAATACGACTATCTGTAACTGTTTAGACGTCGTACCTTGGTTGTCTACACCTTGGAGTATTGCACTTAATCCCCACTCCTGTAGCTATGCCATGGCTGCTTCCACTTATAAATTGTTCTTATATGTAACTGATGTATATAAGATGCAAATAATAAATAGAAAGAACTTAACGTTGTCCCATCACCTTCTGCACTGTAGCCTGGCTATCTTATAGTGTATCCCAAAGATTAA
This sequence comes from Parhyale hawaiensis, assembly GCA_001587735.2. Taxonomy (NCBI): domain Eukaryota; kingdom Metazoa; phylum Arthropoda; class Malacostraca; order Amphipoda; family Hyalidae; genus Parhyale; species Parhyale hawaiensis. Next base: position 45,009,984 of record LQNS02000211.1, read on the forward strand.
GCCTCACAACTAAAACTTCGCACGAACCCATGAAAAACTCATACACAGCATACAGCATATCATAACAACTGGTGGCGCCAGCTGATAAGACCACGTAACTTCCGCCTGCGGCGAGGCTAAGGTGAGGGAGCGGTCTTTAACCGTCGACAGAAGAGTTGGGCGATTCTACGGTCCGAGGTTTCCCACTGGTCCGCGAATCTAATGCGCAGATTCGGGCTTCATCGGACACGCTTACCAGATTGAGACTTGAACGAGACCAAAAGCGAGTGGAGTGCGTGCGATGATTGCAGCGCTTCAAGGTCTCAGTCAAAGCCCTTTTGAGGCCTCAGAGGTAATCCAATACATCGCCCTCTTTGGGAGATCGACAGCAGGATCAGCTGGGTTGGCAGCCCATGGCCTCGCCTCTTTCACGGGGGCAGAACGTCTGGACAAGTACTGGAAGCAGCACCTTCGCAGGCTTGCCCTGCTTAACCTTCTATTCTGTTTCTATCTATTTCACCCTTTAAAGGTAGCTTCGGTCCATCATCGTCCAAAATGTATATTTCTACAAACTCCCACAGGATATAGATCATATTTGCACAGTCATCCCAAAGGCTGCGGCCTTCCGTGAGTACCAAGTGCATTATTTACATACATAAGCATTATAACCACAGCTCAGAATTCACAGAAGCCTACGCTTCCACTCCTCTGTTGGAATGGACTTATTCTTGGTTCTTCTGTTATCCACTGAATAATTCAGTTGGATCACTCTCGAATTCATTCCTTAACTAATAGAGAATGTGGTACTTCAAGGAAGCTGCCATATGTAAATTACTGAAACATTTGAGCTGTTCACTGTTGTGTTAGATGAGCAGTGTTTTACTATTAAGAATTTTGTTAGCTTAATTAATCTTGCATACCACGGATACAGAGACCACTTCCTAGCTTAACAGTTCAGCAGGTACATAGTGGAACATTTTCCCATAGTAATGCTAATCATTGTCGTCAACGACGTTTTATTACCTCCGCCAAGGAGGTTATTTTTACGTCGTCTTTGTCTGTCAGTCTCTTTGTTTGTGTGTTTGTCTGTCACCAAGATAACTCAGAAAGTTATGAACCGATTTCGATGAAATTTACTGAGATTATTTGGTATGTTAGGAGGAACAGATGATTAACTTTTGGTAAAGATACGTCCATCCGTTTGTTTGTTTGTTTGTTTGTCTGCATCATTTTTCTTGGTGCCATAACTAAAAAAGTTGTGGATGGATTTTGATGAAATTAACATGAGTTGTTAGGTATATAACAAAGAGTATATGACCAAATTTTGTAATGATCCGTTTGTTCGTTCGTTCGTTTGTCACTGTTTTTAATTTTATGCTTGTTAGCACAATAACTCAAAAAATAATTAATGGATATTTATGAAATTTATAAGGATTGTTAGTAATGTTAAAAGACATAAATGATCAAATTTTGGTGCAGATCGGTTTGTTCGTTTGTATGTTTGACCTATGTTTGTCATATTGTTTGTTAACACTATAACTCAAAAAGTCATGGACGGATCTTCAAGAAAATTGAACAAGCTGTTATTAATATAAAAAGGCACAAATGATTAGATTTTGGAGTTAATACAAAGAAAATTATGGTTTCAAAACCAATTTGAATTTTTTGCTACCATTGCCTCACTTGGCGGAGGTATGCGCTCTCAGAGTGCTCTAGTTTTTATTATTTTTTAGCAGACAAACTCTTCATGATATCCTAAAAACATGATATAAATACATAAGATCGTAACCGAGTGCTGCAGTACCTGAATATATTCCTCAGTACTTGCGGAGTGATCCAGCATGTACTGCACTGCCTCTGCTCTGGACCAGCCCAGTGCGTGGATGCCTGCAAATATATATAATGGCTCCGTTGAAAACTAAAGATAAATTATTGTCGAGTTCGGCGGCATAACACCTTGGATGATACAACACCTCGGACTCCAAAATTTTACTCGCTTACGAGTATAACTACGATTAGCAGAAGAACTAAGCCAAACAGCTAAGCAAAATCCTTTATATTAGTAGTAGTAGTAGTATCAGTATTCGAAAAGTGCTCATATACGACTATAACAGCACTACACACAATGCACAGTCACGTGTGTTTTCGCTAACCCAGGAACTTCTTGCACGTTTTTGTTAGACACCTTGTGACTGATATCGAGCGAACTATCTTGGTTACCTAACGAATCGTTGTAGTTACCCTTCTCATCTAATCCTTTTAAAAGAATCCAACAATAACATTGTAGCATCTTCACCACATTAAGATGTGATGAGGAATTATTCATTATTATTATTACCAGTTCATTGCTAGCCCGTAGTCTAGCATTTCCAAGCACAGTCAAACACTGCTACTTCTTCATAACATCTTTTGTTGCTCTTGTGAAAATAATTCATTTATGAATACCATGCGAAGGTAACCAACGTAATTTCATCAGAATTTAATCACATGAATTTCACAACAATTATTGCATTTAGGTTTTACCACAATTTCATCGTTCAAGTTTCACCCCAATTTAATCGATGAAATTTCACCATAATTTACTTCTGAGTGGCCATTTTTCTTCTTCCCTCTTTTTTTTACGCTTGAACGACTTTCGTTTACGTTGTGACTTATAAGCTCCCGTACCTGGACTTTCTACCAAGGTCGTCAAAAGTACTCACCAGTGTCCACAACCAGTCTACAGGCGCGGAAGATCTCCTCCGAGTAGTGCCCGAATCTGTCCATCAGGTTGTCGTACAGGCCCATGTCGAAGCCGAGGCTCTCGGCGTACAGCGCCCAACCCTCCGTGTAGTAGATGTACAGTAAGAAGCTATAAACCATAAAAATAATGAATGCGAAACATTGAAATTTATAGAACAAAGTAACATTTCTAGCATAAAATATTCATCGGTTATGGCAGTATATTGTGCAGAGGGGCTACTTGCGTCTAGCAATAAAGTTAGCGTAACGCGTATAATATTGATGGCGTACTTATACAGTAATTCGATCAGCATGAATGCAAATTCGATAAGTCTCATAAGTGTTCTGCATTTTATTAGCGCATTTTTATGCATTAACAATGGCGTGATACGCATTCGTGTGATTTAGAGAGTCACTCCATTGAGGCGGCTGACACAAAAACCAAAAACCATGCAGAGCTGCCGCGAAAAGTGTTGCGTTAGGGATTCGGGGTAGGAGAGACAAATAAATCGTTGGTCAAAGAGATCAAGTGCTTTTTTTATTAGAAGTGACGCCATAGAGATTCGAGATTAAAGTGTGAAGCTCATAATACATTTTATTAAATTGACCATTTGATCAGATCCAAAGCGAACGATAATGAAGACCAACCTTCAGCTGAAGCAGTCGTTCATAGTTTTCGAAAGTTCAATAACGAGAACTGTGGGAACGTATCCTAAAACATAGCATTTTAGATACGAAATTTCAGGCCTATTTGCATATTAGTTCTTTGCCAATTTGCTCATACTTCGCATCACTCGAACTCGTTGTTCCATGGGTCCAGTTAAGCAACCGAAAAATGCACAGTGTTTTTGAACTTGAGTCACACCAAATTTGAAGAGTTATTCGAAGCCCTACTGTGATGACGCTTGCCGGGCAAATTGACTTGTCTGTCTTAATACTTCAGCAAATCTTCAGAGTGTACTCGCCTGTGTTTGTGAGGATGCGGAGAAGCGATCAGATATTTTAAAGTGTGAATTTACTTGCAAAAGAACTGCTGTGTAAAATGGCCTCTAGATGCATAAAGTCATTAAGTGCTCCATTTTACCTCATAAGAAGCATATCCGTGGCAACTGGGGTGGACAGCGCGTAAGAAAGGTTTCAACAGCAACTCGATCGTTACGAGTTTCATATGTAGGAATTGTTATAAGATTAATCACTTAATACCTCGATGGAAGCTGGGTGTAACTGCCATGGTGGATGGCTGCTCGGAAGTAAGGTATCACTGGCGACTCGATAGCGTGGGAGGCTTGGAGGTGATGGCCAGGGAAGCCTTCGTGCAGAGATAAGCTGAGCATGGAGTACTTTGGGTGGGAATTAATGTTTTTCGTGCCGATCTTGAATACTCCCGGGCGGGTACCGTCCAGACTGCCATCTTTGTGCAGTGCGTGGTTCGACGTCGGCAGCTCCTCTACGCTGCATTGAGGGAAGCGCGTATAAAATAAAAGATGGCAAAATACTGAAACAAAAACAATAATAACTATTGGAATAAAACGTTTATTTCTCCCTGGAGGAAGTGTTCATGACATAATACTATTATAGTACTTGTTCAGAAATTCTTATACAGAAACTGATGGTGCGATTGCGGGACCAACTAATCTATCACACTGCAAACTACATCATTATGCGGTGGGATAAACTCAACTAAACTTACAGTCGATAATTTAGTTCTCAATTCTGTTGAGTTTTTTTTTTAACCTTATCACAGGTCATTACCATGAATATGATTTTCATGTACTGGAGAGCGGGCTAAAATAAGATAACAATATGTTCCATCAGTGCTTTTGACATCAGTCCAAAAAGTAGGTACGAAAATATATTAACGAAGCGATAGATTGTTATTAGCTGCTCTGTATATTAAAAAAGGAAAATACCGTTGAGAAGCAGCCCACTAATTACGTTCTTCGAGACTTAACCGTAGGGAACCCGGATACCATATGCTTGAGAACGATTAAAATAACTCACACTGTTATTGTTGAGGCTTGACTGCAATAAAAATCTTAAATAAAGAATGTAGTAAAGAATGGTTTGTGATTGTCTTGCTGAATAGTAATCGACACGAATATGAAATTCTCGATAACTTTGTGTCCCCTTACTCGCCGAAGAGGAATGATTTGAGCGCTAATGAACCTATAGCGCAGGAACTCCCTAGAAGCTACAGCATTACTACGCTAAACGTATCAGCCCTCCAAATATAAAAGGTTTTATTTTTTTAATTTTCAAGGAGGCCCGCACCTCCATGAAGTGCTTGCTGAAAAAAATATATTATAACAACATCATCAATGAAATTCCTATTTACTTCAGTGGTCTTTGAGGTTCTGCTCAAAAGAATATCGTTCTGTGTGCTTTCGTCGAGCATCTCAATTTGAGCTAAAAAAATAAGTTCAAATAAAGCTCTGCTGTGGGAATCAAGGCTAGGAAATTAAATTCTTTATATACAGCACTAAGAAGTATTTGAGTAAGACGACGTAAAAATTTAGATTTTGACTTTGGCAGTGCAATGACCTCTTTGTGTGTCTTCCACCAAATGAATTTCTCCTGCGTGATATTCATACGCAAAAGGGAAATTCAGTAACAAACTTGGTGGAATAGGAATTATAGGACTCAGTCGACTGGGTCGTCACATTTGATCTAAGCCAATCTCATTTGACTTAATTGTCCGGAAGTGCAGGTAGGAACTTCAGCTTCGTTTCATTAAATCTTATTGGAGGTGTTAGCCGCAACCCGATAATGTTGAGCCGACTGAAAACTCAATTTTACGCAGTAAGATTGAGTACCTTGAAATCATATGTAATCGAGTAAGGGTCAACACCTGAAAATCGCATCAACAGGTCGGAGCCAGGGCCCCTGTCCGAAGTTTAGGACACGTCAGGCGTCGAAAACTTGATTTCGCTACCCAATCGAAGAGGCCATTTACCTAAGATTACTTGGAGTAACGTAAAGAAAGTCAGCTATCGAAAGTTTCTGGTTTGGCTATATGTAATGTACTCCTTCTCTCACACGTTCGAATGAAGGCAGACGTATAAAGGAATTCAAATTTTGGTAAAAATCAACACACCTTTCTCCGAGTGGAATATGGCCACCAGCGTACTTGTCTGTTATTGTACCTATTATTCAGAGTATTGAATACCATATTGGTATTTTCGAAAATAATAGTGTGGGAGTAGGAGATCGCTCATGTAGCGTTCTCAGATAACCAGATGCGGCCTGTAAAATTCGTTATTATTATTAAATCACAGCAGACAGGCAACGTGGGAACGGAGAAACTCTATGAGGTTGACAAACCCCACGCAACCAGCCCAGCGAGCGAAGTGAAAAAAAAAATAAAAAAGGAAGATCCGAGATCACAGAATAGCTGTGTGTCAAGATTGCTTGTAGCTGCCAATACCCGCACCAGCAAAGACAGAGCCCTCAAGAACTGATCTTCATTGGCGATGTTATAAAAGCTTTTGTTGTGTCTGACGTATTTCTCATCATATTTTTTTCTAATTTTATTAATACCCTTGCTTATTCAGTACCTAATTTTCAAACTGTACTACTTGTCCATATGTTGCAAGAGTTACCTAGCCTTGCTTATTTCCTGTTCACTTATTTTTCACAACATGAATAAATAACCCGAGCATAACACTTACATCAAAGGCGTCTTTGGCATTGAGTTGAAGATCTTGCGAGAGGCGGGCTCTGTGACGTTGTGGACGACGTGTCGGAACTCTGCCAGCAGCTCCTCTACTGAAGAGAAGCGCTGGTCGGGGTCTGCCCTGACCTTTGTGATGAAGTCCTTCAGGGTCATGTTGTGACCCATGTCGTAGACTACCTGAAAATGGAAAACATCCAGTAGCTTGAACTAGTGTCCATCGCTATATGTCGTAGTTGCTACTTCGGCTTCCGATAATACCATTTCCCTGAATGGAAGAAAGTGCTTCACATCCATCGATACACTAACTGATCATCAAAAAAATTCTCTCCGAGGCATATAATTTTTTCCATATTTTTCTCCATGACGATATCCCACTTTCCTCATCTCCATGCAACTTCGTCAGTGGCTGAAAATTTTAGCCTCTTTGACCAGTAAGCAGTAAGTGGTATTTTATCATACAGTAACGAGAATGAAAACACGCGGTTAATGCTTTCTCAACACGATGCACGTCTGAAATACCTACAATAAGAATTTTATTACATTTAATTAGGTCATTAAAATTATAAGATGCAAGAAGGGCCATATGGCGTTATGTATATAGGTGTTAAATGAACAGATGACCGTTCAAATAACCAATATAGGCCTAATGCAGCTTCCAAACACTTTCGTGCGACTCGATATACATTATTAGAAAAAACAGACCTCATTGCTACCTAACTTTATTACTCGTATGAGTATTCTAGTTTTACAAAATATAGCATTCTATGATAACTATATCAAAGTGAAAACAGCCTCAATAACTAACATTGGCTTAACATGCTGTTTCCGGTAGTCCCCATAAGTTCCACTATGTTATTCACAATCTGAAACATGTTTTCTATCCCGTTTCAATTTCAGGCAATTACCTGCCGTTTGTTGCATGTCATCGGTCTGTATGTGCACTGTACAGAATAACCAAACGATAAGACATATATGGAGACGTATCCTGCTGTGTAATTCCTGTCATGTACGAATGCCTAACAAAAAAAAAAAACATGTGCTTGTCAAGTTTCTACGGCAGGTCTGAAATTAGATGGCGTCAATGGAGAACTTGCTGCAATTGTGAAATCCATGACCAGAAAAAAAAGTTATTTTCTCCGCTTATTGAAATAGGATATGTGGTTATTCGTCATTTTTAATGAAGCTGTTTGTTATTTCATCTAGCTATTTACCTGTTGCATCAATTTTTCTATTCTGTCCACCTCTTTATGTCCCAGCGCATGTATGTCAGCCGGTTTACTCGCGTTGCCTGTATGAAATCTGAAAAAAAAATAAATATCCACAGTCTCAAAGGCCTGGCCGTTTTTCCACCGTGTAATTAACACGATGTCAGAAACATGGGAACGACAGTAATTGACGATTTATGTATACTTCCAGTGACACGATTGTTACTAATTATTATTTGTAAATAACGTAATATTTTCGATGAAAATTCAAGAGAACGCATTTATGATCCTAATTATAAAAATATACCAAGGAATGACTTAGTTAATTCCAATTTCACGGAATTTGACGACACTCAGAGACGCGAAGCTGCTGCAGAGGAATCAGCTTCATCGGCCTCCTCGGATATGGGACGACAGGCTACGGCGGCACGTCCTCTACAAAATTTGCTACCTACACCCCTCACTCGATGAGCTGGGCGTAGCGCTGCTCGCCATTAGGCAGCGACGTAATGGCAATATCGTCACGAGTGCGGTACTCCTTGGCCACAAACTGCTGCAGCTTCTCGAACGCCGGGGACACCTGCGCATGCATTGAAGACTTGTTGCATTCCAGTCAAAAGAACAGCGGACTTTGCGCGTAAGCACAGTCCATGTTGTATGCAAACCACTTTGGGACGTAACATTGTTAAGTGTTTGGCTCCTGACCAGATAATGGAAACTAAAGTTACTAGTATATTGGTTATCAGGTGAAATAGTACTGGTGGCCCCGAAGTATTCGCATATAAAACTTCCCTAGATCTTCGGAACAAAAAGAACGGGTTAAGAAATCTTCTAGAAGGAACTTAAATGCAAAGCTTATTTTTATGTATGACTAATTCTTCCAATAGCCTCGGTTGCTTGATGCCACTCGCAGCATTTTAGTGCTGATCCTCGAGCTGACTCGATTCATTTCTCGATTTTCATACACAACACCTAGGACACTGCGAGATATTTACTCCTGTAACGGAATAACAAATAGTAATTTAATTAGCTCTAATATTGAGTTGTTTAGTAACATTTTAACATCTCTATAGTTTCATTATCTCTTGTCTAAAAACTGAAGGTGCAGACTTACAGCATTCAGAAACCCGAATTTAATACTAACCTCTTCCAGGATAATTTGTTTTGCTTCTTGCTGAATTGATTCGATCTCCTGAGAAGTCAACGTCTCTGGAAATTCTGTAAAGAATTTCTGGAAGATTTCAGAGTCGTCGGTGCTGTTGACAATAAAATGAGCCATATCGTCAGCAATGCGATTCTGTCAGAAAAAGGAGTGACAAAAGTCTTTTCAATATTTATAAGAACGAGGACTTTAAAAATTTGGTGGTTCAAATATTTCTCCGACGATTTTGCTTCATTTTTTTTACCAGTTAAGTACATGGAAAAGACTAAAGCGTGCAGATCGCACGACAATTGGAGATAGTGTTGGAAAATTGCTAAACGCGATTACCAAGCAAACTCCGGTATGATCAAAACACTGATTTTATCAAAATCATGTATTTTCTAGTGCAAATAGTAAAAATCTAGGTTAGGCATGGCATTAGCATGAAGCAAGTACAAATAAATTCATGGCTCTGGGGATTAAGTGAGAGTCATCATGATTAATACTTATTTGCAGGAAGGAACACTTGAATAACAAATGGATGAACATCAGTTAATGATAAACCAGAGAGAACTCCATGCTTGCCCGCTCACTAAAAACCCAACTGAACTTCCATTCGTTGCTATAAATCAATCCATGGCGTAAAGGGTTAAAGCCTCTTGATAAGGTTTATACATCCATCTCAGCGTACCGTGCTACGTTCATGTAGAGTTCTCTTCTCCGCCACCCCACGCAACATGAGCAGCCGTATATCCTGGAGCTGCAGAGCGAAGGAACGAAGTCGCTGCAGTACAGTTGTGAAGTCTGCGAAATTCTTGCGTGGCATACGAGACAAGGTCTCCAGGATGTTTAAATGGGGACCGTCCAAGTTACTGATTGGCATCAGATAACTGCGAAATAAAAAGGACGTCAGAAATTATGCAGTCCCGGTGGTCTCGCTCCCTCAAGGTTTTTTACTTTTTCTGTGTTTATATTTCTGCGAGGGTTTGTATGCTTCTGTCTCTAAAGCAGATCGAGTTAAGCATTATTATCTGCCATGAAAATGGTGTGTTTTTCTCAATCACTCGAAGTAACAATTTTGTTTAGGTTCCTAATGAGATACCAAATGCGTGTTCGACTGGGCGATAAAATTCGAATTTCTGACAGAAGCTTTGTCCCTGTTATTTCGGAGTGTGTAAATACCCACCTTGTGGGTAGTCGGACGAAGTCCAGGTGACGTTGTTCACGTCACTTTACGTGTGTGGAGTCACTCTACTAGGTGTCTTCTGCGGTGTCCCGGTTAGCGACCAAAGAGAGCCAGCAGCGAATTATCTCCACAGTGCACGTAACAGCTGACCGCTGGCGCTTCTGGTATTCTTCTTAAGTGAGAATCTAGCAAATTTTTGAAATCTATAACTTTCATATTAGAGGCGTTTCGAACGTACCGAGGCATTTTGTTAAACAATCTTACTCTTCGTACAGTAAAGCTATTAGAAAATTTGTCACCACAGTTTTGCCACCATCTCTGCTTGGATTAATGCGTACATCATTAGTCCTTCCAGCTCTTTTTGAGTGTCTGGCGACCACCCGTTTATTCACGTTCACAGAAATATGTTCCAGAATTTTTCAAACACATATGCTTGTCAGTCGCTTCAATCTCCGTTGTATCAAATACAATTGGAGATAGCTAAGTCACTTGTGGTAATTGTACTACCTCCAAATTTGGCCGTGAACGATCTTTGGATAGCTTCAAGTTGTTATAATTTTTTTTGTACTCGGCATTCAAAGTGGCGAACAGTATTGTATTCCTGCAGAGTTAACTGTTTCCACAGTGTGAGCATCACCTCTACTTCGCACGACGAGAAAGTTCGTGAGACCCGTCAAGTCCTCTTTTTCCCACAGCGATAACTCCAACTAAATGTTCTTCGAAGGTAGCATCGTCTTGCATGCTCACACCAAGGTCTCTTAAAACTGTCTTTCTTTCAATTATTTCTTTCTTTCATTCCTCGGATCTGCAGCAATTAATTGTGCTTGCACGTTGAACTCCTTGCCTGTGTTTATCACTGTTTTTCTTCTTCTTCTTCTTCTTCCTCCCCTTTGCTCTGTCTGAAGTCTGCATGATTTTGAACTAATGGCGATAGCTCATAGACGGTCGGAGCGTAAGTCCCGGCTGTTCTCTGGGAATGGGCCTGTTGGTCCTTCTACCGCCAGCTATCTATTCTAATACGTGATGTGTGAAGCTCATGGAAGACTTCGTGGCTCTTGCATGTCATCAATTTTAATCGGACTTGCACTGCGTATCTGGCCAAAATCAGGCAGTTGATGTTGACAGTAATTCCTGCTAGAATTTTCCAAACATATATGATCGTAGCGCGCACAAATCTCCGTTAAAATGAGTACATTTGAAGGAGGGAAGTTTTTCATGGTGGCTTAATTCTTTCATTCTCTAAATTTTCTCAGAAAACGATCTCTGGATAGCCTCGAGGCGCTCTTGGTCTTTCCGTTTCTCTGCATCCAAAGAGGTGAACAGTATTGAATCCTCACCAGTATCAGTTATTTCCATAAAGTGAGAATTGTGTCTGCCTCTCGTGAAGAGCAAGTGCGAAGCACCCATCCGCTCCACTTCTTGTCTATGGTTTCAACTCGAGCAAAGTGATCGTCAAAAGTGGCATTATCCCCCACTCCGACCCCAAGGTCTATTAAAACTTGCTTTCTTTTTATTTCGTTCCCATTTCTAGTCGTGTAGGACGTCGATTCAGTAAAGAAAGAGTTTTCTCTTATAGTAACTATTCGAAATTTGTTCCGTTGAAGGTTGTGTTGCTATCCGGTCTCTACTGAAAGATGTTGGTGAGAACTAAATGCTCATGCCGTACGTCTGCCACAGACTGTACCGCTGGTAATGTTCGTGTGTTATCCGCAAATGAGGAGAAAACGGCAAACTTGCTTTGGTACCCCATATCATTATCATGATGAAGAGTATTGAACCAAGCACAGTACATTGCGGTATTCCACTGAGTACCAGCTATCGTTTGAACACTTTATTTTGTATAATTGCACTTTGGGTTCGGTTTGTCAGCAATGCTTCAGTCCAACGAAAACATTTCCCACGGATTTCTACAATGTATAAAAGAGTAATAGTGTTACAAAGTGAACTTTGTTAAATGCTTTGGCAAAATGTAAATTATTACGTTCACTTTTTTGCCTTGATGCAGTAGGTGTAGACTAGAGTAATAATGCTCAAACAGCTGGGAAGTGGTAGATCGTTTATGGCGAAAGTTGTGTTGATTTTATTTAAGAAGGTTATAGTTCTCCAAGTGATGTACTAGGTATTTCCTAAACACTCCTTCAAACGTCTCCACTACGTCGCTTGTTAGCGAGACAGGTGCATAGTTAGCTCGATCCATGTTATTACCAGCTTTGGAAATAGGTGTAATAATTGCGTTCTGGTAAGTGGGTGGTATTACACCTTCAGCCATTGATTTCCACCACAAAGTATACAGATTGTCTCAAAGTCAGATCAAGAAAATGCGCGCTGAGTCTCCAGCTCAGGATAGAAAAATCTGATAACGCCTTACTCAAGGTGATCCGTAACGGGCCTGGTTACAAAC
>LQNS02000211.1:45027407-45050102 GCA_001587735.2 Parhyale hawaiensis
TGCAGAGAGTGAGTCAAGACAGCCATTAGTTCGATGCAGAGAGTGAGTCAAGACAGCAATTAGTTCGATGCAGAGAGTGAGTCAAGACAGCAATTAGTTCGATGCAGAGAGTGAGTCAAGACAGTCATTAGTTCGATGCAGTTTGAAATAAAGGTCTAAGACGTACACAGAAAAACACACATGCATCTGTATCATTATTTTTTATTATTGTTATTACGGTATATATTTTTGCCATGCCTGATATTTCATCAATGCCAAATTTTATTTCTAGAAACTGCTAACAATACTCAGCTATTCTTATTTGTGATAGCTCGTTTGATTAATTACTTTTGCCAAGGAGGTTAGTTTTTGTTGAATTTCTCGCTCTATATCTTTGTCTGTCACCAAAGTAACTCAAAATGTAATGAACGGATCCTTACGAAATTTGCAGGGATTGTTAAGCATGTTAAGAATAACAAACGATTGACTACCTTTTGGTGAAGATGCATTGAACCGTTTGTTTGTTTGTTTGTCTGTCTGTCTCTGTTTTCTTAGCACCATAACTCAAAAATTTATTAACAGACTTTTGTGAAATTTACATGAGTTGTTAGGTATACTACGAATAGTAAATCACCAAATATTTTCATGATAATCTGTTTGCTCATTCGTCTGTTTCTCTCTGTCTTTTATTTTTTGTTTGTTAGTAAAATGACCCATTAATTTATGAACGGATCTTCATGAAATTCCCTGAAGTTGTTAGAAATGGTAAAAAACATAAATAAGTTTGACTAGAATTAGTCTCAATGTTTGTTTGCAATATAACTCGAAATGTTTTGAAAGGCTCTTCAAGAAAATCATAGATGCAGTTATTTCTGTCAATAGACACAAATAACGAGATTTAGATGTTGATAAAAAGGAATTCATTGTTTCAGAATTAATTTCCATTCTTTGTTAACATTGCTTAGCTTGGTGAAGTTGTGCAATCTTAAAATATTCTATAGTTGAATACTGCAAATATTTGAATACGCAGAAGACAACTTGGGCTTCACGTAATGAACATCAGATTTCATGAAAAACTAGAGCACTCTGAGAGCGCATACCTCTGCCAAGCGAGGCAATGGTAGCAAAAAATTCAAATTGGCTCTGAAACCATAATTTTCTTTGTATAAACTCCAAAATCTAATCGTTTGTGCCTTTTGATAGTAATAACAGTTTGCGCAATTTTCTTGAAGATCGGTTCCTAACTTTTTGAGTTATACTGCTAACAAACGTTGAGACAAACATGAGTCGAACATACCAACGTAAAAACCGATCTGCACCAAAATTCAATCATTTATGCCTTTTAACATTACTAACGACCCCTATCAATTTTATAATGATTCATTCATTATTTGTTTATTTATTGTGCTAACAAGCATAAAATTAAAAACAGTGACAAACGAACGAACGAACGATCATTACCAAAATTTGGTCATGTACTCTTTGTTATATACTTAACAACTCATGTTGTCAATTTCATAAAAATCCATCCATAACTTTTTGAGGTATGGCATTGAGAAAAATGAGGTACACAAACAAACAAACAAACTGAAGGACATATCTTCACCAAAAGTTAATCGTCTGTTTCTCCTAACATACCTAACCATCCCTGTGAATTTCATCTAAATCGGTTCATAGCTTTTTGAGTTATCTTGGTGACAGAAAAACAAACAAAGAGACAGACAGACAAACACGATGAAAACATAACCTCCTTGGGGGAAGTAAATATCAGTGTTTACGTTTCGCTCACCTTTGCAGCAGATCAATAACGCGGTTACAGCTGTTGCCAGCTGCCGATATTTAGTAGCCATGTTGCCTGTGATCACGTATGTGGCACTTGAGGTATATGACTTAATTATTCGTTTAAATAAATTGAACTACTGTAATATTCTTTTCCAGAAAGAGTTACGAATGGAAGTGCAACGCATCAATGTCTCACAGGTTGAGTTGTTCAAGTCTGTGAATTGGTCTTTGTTTATCGACCGCTATTATAATTCTTGTGGATAGTATCAAGAAACCAAGAATGTTAAATTCACCCTCATGAATTTTAGCACCTGCGACCTTACGCGATTGATGGACCAACGTAACTGCAGGCAGCATGGGATGGTCAGGCTATAGCGGGTCAGCCGCCTGGCGCAGAATTACCATAATGCTGCTCTGCTGTTGCAGTTCAAATGCACTTCGCGACCTCAGTTTTTGCTGCATGAAACCCGCAGCCCAACTGGTTTTTGTAACTAAATCGGCGCAATGTCCAAAATGCTGTTAGATCTTCCGCATCTTCACAGAGGTCAGTCAACTTCTCTGATTTTCAAAGTATCCTATTTAATTTAAATTTTGCAAATATTTTTAATGCTGGGGACACACTAGATATTTATACAAACTTGATACGTGGGTCCGAGACTGGGACGTCATTATTTTATGCCACGGTATCTATGCTACCGATTTTAACTATATATCGAAACGGCACGCGAGCTGCACATTCAATGAGTTTTAATAAGAAGGTAGCAACCGCTACGGAGATCTGAAGCTGATTGGCGAGGCTGAAGTCTGGCTGGCGCGATGATTGGCTGCAGGAACGGCTAGAAGCCTCTTATTGAGGAAAAAGGATGGCTGAAAGCATGTGATTGGTGGGAAAGGAGCAGCCACCGAAGAACTAAAAACTTCATTTGCCAATGCCACAGACTATGAAAAACACAGACAGGCAGTTGTTCAGTATTTTTGCTAGAAACTTGTGGTGAATAATGACGTCACAGTTGCCAAGTGGTTATTTTCATTATTAGACTGACCACGCTGTCAATAATAACAGCGAAAAATTGTGATGACCCGTCTTCGTTGATCATAATTTTCTTATTAACTTCCTTATGTAGGATGCGATGCAACTGCCTACTTGCATTAGAGAACCAGAGAACCGTACAGATAAGCGTGTTAGGCTGAAGAACACCAAGCTTTCTTTCGGTGATTAGCTAAAAAGCAATGTTTCTTTGCCCGCAGTCGATATTGCTGGTAATAAATACGGAGCTCAGTATCCAAGATACTCGAGGTAGTCATATAAGGCGGACTCGAAAAATTTTTCCTCAAGAGAAGACTTGTTCTGCTGAAAGAAGGACCAAAAATAGAAAAATAATTTGCTGCTAAGAAATCATCGTGGTCTTCACTGGCCTGCTGACCCCTGAAGTATGTCTTACCATTTGCGTCAATAATTAGGCAGTAAAAAAGAGTATCAGTGTAAACTAAGGGCAGCTGAAGTTTGAAGAATGGAAACCTCAGAAGAGAGTACACATCACGATGCAAGAGATTGTTTAGAGAAGCTGTATGCATCTGTATCGAGTGGACTTCAACGTTGTCAAAGAAAGAGTGAAATCAGATATACTGTTCGAGTACCATCATTTGCAACCTGGAATATTTTCTACCAACTATCAATTTTCAATGAAGCTTTGCTGGATGACCACAGTCTTCAAGCAGATGAATGCACTGATGAAACCAAGAAGGCCTGAACTAATTTCTGCCTATTTCGCCATAAGAGCTTGACACGAAACATATAAATAAACATATAAATACATGACCGTCATTCTTAGTATTAGATTGGATTAGAAGATGTATACAGGATACGAGTTTCGTCTACATAGCTGTAGCCACTCGAAATTTCGTTGATGCTTAATGGCTACAAACTCTGATTCCAGGAGGTTTGTTGAAATCAAATCGTTTTTGGAGTCGTTCTACTTTCTAAGAAGGTAAGAATATGCAATACATTTCCTCGATTAAATTTACGACTCAATTGTTGATATTTTCCGGTTTTGATCAATCTAATAACTTTCTCTTTCTATGAAATTGTTCATGGCAAACAGCTGATGGCTGAACGATGACGTGACAGGGATCCAGAGGTAAAGCTGAGCTGCGCTTAGAAGCTGTCTGTCTGTGTTTTCACTAGTCCGTGGCCAGTACAGTGAAATGTGGCTGTGCTCCCTCTTTCTATCAAACCACCTTGTGCACATGCGAGCAACCAGTTGGGATTAGACATGCATATGTGTCCCCGGCATGAGATGATATGGAAGATGCCAGTTCGACCTCACATACTGCTCTACGCCATGGAGGTTTGAGAGAAAGGAGGGAACCACGAGCTTCGTCCGTGAAGCTCAAGTTTCCGATGTGGCTGCTGCCAGTCGCCGTGCACCAATCGCATATTAGTACATCAGTTTGTTTGTTTCTCCCGCGTCACTTCCACCAATGAGATTAATGTGCGTACGTTCGTCCGTTACAGTCGCCGAGCTCTCTCTTTCACGGCTGATCTGATTTCTCCCCGTAGGAATGTATTCATACAATAGTACTATTACAATTCATCGCGTCACAGCCACACCAGAAAGCTTGCAACGCTAGTTGGTCTAACTTAAGGTCACAGGGCTCCCTCCCCTCTGTCGCTATTAAAGCTTCTTGCTCTACACTGAGAAAAATTTTGATGCACGCATGTGTTTCATGGCGTATTCACTATTACCAGTAACAATTGAGTATTGCTCTTGAACATCGAGTTTCATTAGAGAATGTTAGCTCGCAGACTGCGTTTGGCCTTCAGCTGTGCGTATGTAACATGAAACCGCCTTCTACGATCTGCATTGTACCGGTTGCAACTGACCGAACCTCGCCTGTCGCCCACTGCCCTCAGGGGTCGAATTCAACTTTTTGTTGCCGGGCGCGGTACCGGTACTGAGCGCAGCTACCTGACATTCCGGAATAATGTATGCCTATACATGTAGTTAGTTTCGGCAACTATTCTAGCTGAACACATCCTAATTTAAGCTATTCTTAACTAACCAAACATAACACATACTTGGAAGTAGCTAGCATTTTTTACCTGGGAGCCCCCAGACCCGTCCCAAAGCAGCGTTAAGTGTTTATGAAAAAGAAAATGTCTCTGAAAAGGCTGTTAATAAAGTGGTTGCCGAACGCAAGTTTGAATTTGACTTACATAAAATATACAGCTGCAACTTAGGTAATGAGTTGCGACTCAAACAAAACAAGTTCTCGATCATGTAGGTACAACCTCATGCAGGATCCATGCGTCGAAAATTTAACAAGACACTTTGTCCCCGGATATTAACTGCAGAGCATTAATTGCTGCTTCCTTATGTACACTTCAACATACTGCAGGGCTTATATGTGTACTTTAGAGCCGTTCAAGTTTCGACAGTGAAATGTGCTACATATTGCAAACGCGTCAGCACTTAAAGAATATAAATTACACTTATTACAGTACCTGCAACTCACGACTTTTAAGAGAGATGCGGACCGGATGAAATTGTAATACTCGAGATACATTCGTAAAAGTCGAGATGAGGTCAGATATAGTGTTGTCAAATGAAATCTGGGTTTTCCTTCTAGATTCGCGAAGGAAAAATATTTAAAAATGCTAAATTTCTTTATGCGGCAGAAAATGAAACTAGAGCAATATTTTGCAAGAAAAATACGATTTAAATCTAATTTCAATAAATTTTATCTTAACACAAAGACTTATGAACCACATTTAAATCTGCAGAGTTGTTCAAGTGTAACGTAAATTAAATATTTATTTGTTGATAATTTACTGCTCCACTTCGCTCAAATAACTGGCAAACCAAAATTATTTCTAGTAGGTGGGTCTATTACCTGCAAAATTCTTCACAGCGTCTGTGTTAGCACATTTTCGATAAAGAAACTACTAAGGTAATGCGATTAGTCAGAATATTTTAGACTGCAACAAAGTTGAGGTTTTTGAAAACGCTGATGGCTTATGACACGTGATTATCAAACAATTATTCAAACTTTGCAAACAATTTATTCCTTGTGCAATCTTTATTGTTCACTTTTTTGGAAAGTTGGCATTATTTTACCTGCCACTGTATAAGCAGCTTCCTACAGTTTCCTCAATTTTGTATCTCAACTGACGGTTTTGGTTAAGAAATTTTGTAGTATTAGCTTTTCTGTACAATCAGGAGGACGAATCCTTGTAGTAAGTACATATAGACACAATGCACTGAATAGGTTTAACGTGATCACACCTATGGCTACAGTAGACAAGTTCAGTTTAAACTTCTAATGGACTTGAATCATAGTATTTGTGATTTTTGTTACAAAATGGGATAAATTGGCTTGAAATTTCTACGTTATTGCACTAACTACTACAAAATAATAAAAATATGACAAAAAACAGCTAAATATACTTTTTTGATGCTGTTTTTCTTGCTAGCAGCTAAAACCTAATTTATAAAACTAAATAACTAAAAATAAATAATAAGCTAGAGCACTCTGAGAGCGCATACTTCCACCAAGTGAGGCAACGGCAGCAAAAATTTCAAATTGGCTCTGAAACCATAATTTTCTTTGTATCAACTAAAAAATTCAATCATTTGTGTCTTTTAATAGTAATAACAGCTTGTGAAATTTTCTTGAAAATCCGTTCATAACTTTTTGAGTTATACTGCAGACAAACGTTTTGACAAACATGAGTCAAACATACAAACAAACCGATCTGCACCAAAATTTATTCACTGATGTCTTTCAACATTACTAACAGCCCTCATAAATTTCATAAAGATCCATTCATTATATTTTGAGTTATTGGGCTAACAAGCATATAATAAAAAACAGTGACGAACGAACTATTGAATCATTACCTAAATTTGACCATTTACTCTTTGTTAAATACCTAACAACTCATGTTAATTCCATAAAAATCCATCCATAACTTTTTGAGTTTTGGACTGAGAAAAATGAGGCAGACAAACAAACAAACGGATGGACATATTGTCACCAATAGTTAATCATCTGTCCTTCCTAATAAACCTAACAATCCCAGTAAATTTCGTTCAAATCGGTTCAGAACTTTTTGACTTATCTTTGTGACAGACAGACAGACAAACATGACGAAAACATAACATCCTTGGCGGAGGTAAAAATGTATTTCAAGAATGGACTATGCTAAATTAGCCGAAAGAAATTTTTAGTTTTTCTACAACAATGTAAAGGAAATATACACAAAAGCAATTGATAGTATGTCTATTAATTACTCAAGAGGTTGTTGTATAACAATGCAGGGAACAGAGATGGTTATATTTGCTCTGAAGCATACCGTAGCGCATTGTCTCTCAAACGGTTCATGCGTGTATACATGTTTCTCGGATGTGAAGAAAGCATTTGATAGGGTGAATCACTGGACGCTTTTCAAAAAGCTATTAGAGAAAGGGGCCCCACGGCCTGTTGTTGGCTTACTGAAATTCTGGTACAGGAATCAAGAGTGCTGTGTACGCTGGGGGAAGTCATTCTCTGAGGGCTTCCGTACATCTAATGGAGTCCGACAGGGTGGGCTTCTCTCACCGTTACTTTTCAACATATTTATTGATGACATTCATAACAGGCTTAATGGTAGTGAAGTTGGGTGTTTCATGGGCAGGCGCAGCATTAATACAATCAGTTACGCTGAAGAAATGGTGCTTCTTGCTCCACATCACAGTTCTCTCTAAAAGCTAGTCTCCATATGTGATGATGACGCTCAGAAGCTTGATATTATGTAAGACACGAATAAGACTGTATGTATGTTGTTTGAACCTCAACGCAGAAGCAGAGCAGGATTAGATATACATTATTAAGCGGTGTGAAGTTATTCTATGTCCACAGCTGTGCGTATCTGGGACGTCCGTGTGCATCCGCCGTTACACATATCCTGTATGTTTTATATAAGATAAATAATGCAGTGAAGGGTTAAGATACTCTTTTCTAAAGCGTCATGGACCATATTAACCTCCTGTATCTAGATACAGTAGTTGTAAAGTTTTTGAGTAACGAAATTGGTGGAAAACCCCCTTTTTTTCAAGAAACATCATATGTTTAAGAAAGATCGGAATGTGAGGACAAACTCAGAAGATTACTGAGATTTGATCATGTCCAAAATTGTGTTATTAATTAATGAGATGCCCCAGATACGCAATCTAGTGAACATAGACTAACTTCACACCACCTAGTATTGCACGTTTAATTCTACGCTATTGCTTCTGTGAGGGACAAACGACATATGTGCAGTACATACCAGTAAGCAGAAGGTGTAACAGGAGTCCCTCACTCAAATCAAAATAAAACTTGACCGGAACCGGATTTTGTCGAATTGCTACAGAAACCATAATTAAAGCACACCTATTTGAAAATACTTACCAATGAAGAAAGTAATAAACTGATTCAAATTTCAATAATATTTACTGTTAGAAGCGTTCTCATAAGAAGTTCTCTAATCCCCCCCCAAAAAAAAATTAGTTGGTTTACATCTTCCGAATATCATATTCCACATTTCACCTATCTCTGAAAATCTTGCAAGCGTATCTCTTACAAATGCATAGAATTTCCCTTAGTTTAATTAATAACACAAATTATGTTTCTTATCCTAATTGCATTTTGTCACATCTATAGGGTAAGAATTCTGGTGCAGCGGAGTCTCGATTAACGGAGAGTAATACCTCTCTGCGCAACTCCTTAATAACAAGTAGGCATTGTTCCCGTCTAACTCGACAAACCAAATGCTAAGTCTCTTGTGTTGTGTGTTGCGAATGGATGGCTACCTCAGGTCGCTGTACCTTTGATATGCTGGACACAGCATCCATAAGTGAAATTATATTGATTTTATAGTAATGTAAGCACTACATGCATTAATGACCATAATTTATTATCGGTTGAATACACAGCCAGTATTTATGTGTGTGTGTGAAAAACTCTAAACACTGACCAGTAAAAGACTCAACGCCGGAATAATGTTAACAGTGTTGTTCGCACACTTTTAATAAAAAAATTAACAATGCTATGATGTGTGCAGTTACTCCTAGTAGTACTATAGTCTCTACTGCAATTTATTACTAAAAAACGTATGAAGGAGGAATACCAAACTAGATTATTGAGTAGCTGAAAAAATTAATTAGCAATCACCTGTAGTAATGATTTTCGATATAAGCAATACATTTCCAAATGATTGCTAAGTAAATAATACATATATAATATATGTAACATCTACTAAAGCATCATAACAGCTGTACGTAGAGGCAAATAGTCGTTCAAATTTTTTTCGGATTAGCTTTTTTCTCGCTTTAGGAGACGGCCGTTATAAAAACATCTGCTGTATCAGCTACGCCTGTACGGTAAACCATGCGGTGAGGAGTTGATAAATGTTCAGTGCTGTTTCAGGAGCCATGTTTGTCGCCACTCTGTACTTCAGAGTTGAACTGCTTGGCTACAGCGACTTTCTTATTTACTGTATTTTGCTAGATAGGAACTTTAGGGCGAGGCCCGTTATGTGCGACTGGATACTCGCAGACGACGCCATTTGAGCCGCTTTCTATTGTGCTCATCGTATTTCAGATTCTAAATCTGCTCCAGCTAAGAACCCAAGCAAATCTGCTCCAGCTAAGAACCCAAGCAAATCTGCTTCAGCTAAGAACCCAAGCAAATCTGCTTCAGCTAAGAACCCAAGCAAATCTGCTTCAGCTAAGAACCCAAGCAAATCTGCTTCAGCTAAGAACCCAAGAAAATCTGCTTCAGCTAAGAACCCAAGCAAATCTGCTTCAGCTAAGAACCCAAGCAAATCTGCTTCAGCTAAGAACCCAAGCAAATCTGCTTCAGCTAAGAACCCAAGCAAATCTGCNCAACGCGTCACTGGAGTGGGGTCTGCGCAGCACATCAAACAACGCGTTACTGGTGTGGGGTCTGCGCAGCACATCAAACAACGCGTCACTGGAGTGGGGTCTGCGCAGCACATCAAACAACGCGTTACTGGTGTGGGGTCTACGCAGCACATCAAACAACGCGTTACTGGTGTGGGGTCTACGCAGCACATCAAACAACGCGTTACTGTTGTGGGGTCTGCGCAGCACATCAAACAACGCGTTACTGGTGTGGGGTCTGCGCAGCACATCAAACAACGCGTTACTGGAGTGGGGTCTGCGCAGCACATCAAACAACGCGTTACTGGAGTGGGGTCTGCGCAGCACATCAAACAACGCGTTACTGGTGTGGGGTCTGCGCAGTACATCAAACAACGCGTTACTGGTGTGGGGTCTGCACAGCAAGTCAAACAACGCGTTACTGGTGTGGGGTCTGCGCAGCACATTAACGTAAGCTTTTCCGTCAGCCAGTTCGATATGTTTCCCCCACCGACGCATTCATGAGCTGCATCGCTCTCCTCCAATCTCTTTAACTCATTTATTTTCCGCTAAGTAATTTAAACTTCAATATATACAGCTCGTTTTTTCAGTGCGAAGTGACGGTTGCGTGTACATTTGGGATAAAACTGATGCTCGCTTATCGATCGCAAGGTCGTTTCACCGCAAAGCAGAATCAGCTGCTAGCAACCAACAGATGTGCTGCTGTAGTGAACAGGTATTCAGTGTTTTGAGTCAGTTCCCACCTGTGTCCGTTCGGTTAAAATTATCTCATAAATAAACGCTGGATTAAATATTAAGAGAGTAAATGTTCAAAATAGTTTAAAAGCGAAACGCAGAAAATAACAGTGGAGAAGGTGCATAGTTTTTTAGAAAGCTTCGTTTCCCTTCTTTGAAATGTAACTTCAAGACCTGAGTTGAATTGTGAAAAGGATATTTTTCTCTCACTGCCTCATATATGAAGCTGTGAACTAATAAGGTGGGATGGATTCTTTTAAACGTGCAGACTATATAATTAGTTTTTGGTCATTTTCTTACTTTGAAATAAAAAGGCGATACTGGTAGTGGAAGTGAAGATTTTTTCGTTAGCACAAGAAAATTTCTCTTGTGCATAAGAGAACTACTCTTCTGTTACCCACGTCAAATGATCACGTGGCGTGTTCTGTGCAATGCAATACGATGGCGCTGGTTCGCATACCAGCAAGATCAGCCTCTTTTCCACCTTGTTCCGATGTGGGACCTGTCCTATTTCTATCATATGGCAGCCACGTGACCAACGCTACACTTGGTAGCCATAGTAGGTCCAGCTAGAGGGTACACACTTGGAATAACAGCAACCGAAGTTTTAAGGTTTAAGAGCTTGCCAGTACAATTTCTAGTCTTTACATACATAAACTAGAGCACTCTGAGAGCGCATACCTCCGCCAAGTGAGCCAACGGTAGCAAAAATTCAAATTGGCTCTGAAACCATAATTTTCCTTGCATAAACTCCAAAGTCTAATCATTTGTGCCTTTTTATATTAATAACAGCTTGTTCAATTTTTTTGAAGATAAGTTCATAACGTTTTGAGTTATGCTGTTAACAAACGTTATAACAAATATGAGCCATGCAATCGAACCAACCGATCTGCACAAAAATTTGATCATTTATGTCTTTTATCAATAATAACAACTCCTATAAATTTCATAAAGATCCATTCATTATTTTTTGAGTTATTGTGCTAACAAGCATAAAATTAAAAACATGGACAAACGAACGAACGAACGGATCATTACCAAAATTTGGTAATCTACTCTTTGTTATATACCTAACAACTCATGTTAATTTCATCAAAATCCATTTATAACTTTTTGAGTTAGGGCATCGAGAAAAATGACGCAGACAAACAAACAAACAGATGGACATATCTTCACCAAAAGTTAATCATCTGTTCCTCCCAACATACCTAACAATCCCTGCAAATTTCATTCAAATCGGTTCATAACTTTTTGAGTTATCCTGGTGACAGACAAACAGGCAAATAGACAGACAGACAGACAGACAAACACGACGAAAACATAACCTCCTTGGCGGAGGTAACAATGATGAAAGTGTAACGCACTTAGATACCTAAGCCGCAACCTAAGCGATTTCTGTCTCAGCAAGGTATCCAGTGTATCCTTGCAATTACTCAAACTTATACCACGTTTTCTGTTTTGCTCAGCCAACGCCCGAAGGAAATGTTCCAACAGTGCAGAGTGGGACGCGTACCAACTTCTTGTGTTAACATTAAAAATGTTAAGTTCCGATTAGGACGGTTACCGTCACAGTGACTGTAGACTGGACAAGGTGACACTGCGTTGAAAAGGGCAGCAAAGAACTGCAATATTTCGCCACTGATAGCCCCGGCTTCATCTATCCAGAGGTTGCTTTTTGCATTACCTTCTACAAACTGAGTTACGCGTGCCGCATCGTTACTGCCACTAAGATCGTGCAACTAATCATATTTGCTACGTAACCCATCGCCTACGGTTTTCCGTGCATGTGACGTCTATTAACTTTAAAATGCATGTATAAGGCGCTTTGTATACTAGAGGCGAGACTTCGGAGATGTTCACGTTTCTGGAATATAAGTTTCCACACTGACAAATTTCAATGCTTGCCATTACGAAAAACACGTCCCCTTAAATTGCTACCGCAAATATGTTTTGAGCCTAGCTACAAATTAGCTTATGATTACCTTAACCGACACCTTAGCATACATGCATGGCCAAAACCTGTGATGCATCACAGTCATAACATGCATCAGTTCGTGTAATAAAGACAGCCATCGTATGGAAAGACTATGCGTCACCCTGAGTAACCACTACTAAAACGTCAATCACGAGCCGGGATTCGAACCTGCTACTGCTCCGACTTCCTCTTCAATTTCGATCCCCTAGCCCACTGTGCCATTTTAAACTACAAACTAGCGAAGCGAGATCGCCGTTATAGCTGAATAATTATTATCGTTGCTGAAAATCTAAAATGCAGCCTGATGATCACGTGTAGTATGATGACAAATTGTGTCTTCGTGAAAAGTTTGATACACGACCTAATAAGGAATATATATAGCAGGGTAGCCTATCTGTCACTCGAGAGGAAATCAGCATTCTTTGTCTACATAAGAACCACTCAAATGAGCAAACCTAGCTCAGATATGAGACGACCGACAATGTTGCTCATGTTGGATATACAGGAGTTTACAGAAGTTCTCGCTATAAGTCTCAGAACAGTACAGGAACGAGATGACTATTTCATACCGAATACGAGTGGACTAAGCACAAGAACAGAGTGAATCCTTCAAAAGTTGTTGGGTAATGCATGCCTTTATTGAATCGTGCTTTACGGTTTTACTGAATGAAAATGGAGAGGGTAAAGGAAATACTGCAATATTTTTTCATGATTCACGTACAGTTGAAGGAAAGCAAATAAACTAAAAATAAAGATTTGACTTGCACTGTCGATGTTTAATTAATGTACAACGCGTTAGTGCTTCCACACCTAGAATTTGCTGTTCAATTCTGGTCGCCGCATCTGTGTAAAGATATCGGTAACATGGAAATAGTCCAACGCACAGCAACGAAACTGATACCTCAGTTGGAAAACAAGTCGTATGAACGTCGCCTAAAAGAACTAGGTCTGATCTCTCCCGAGCAAAGACGACTCAGGGGGCAACTAAGAGGCATTCAAGTATTTGAATGGCTTCAATGACGTACCTACAACGGGGCTCTTTGAAAGAGACCCCAATGATCGCTTGCGACACAACGGTCAAAACCTCAAGCATAAAGCTCGAAGAAAAACCTTAAGTCAGCAGTTCTTTTCCTATTTTATAGTCAGCTTTTGGAATAGACTCCCTTCCGACGTTGTTAGTGCGGAGTCGGTCAACTCGTTTAAAAATCGTCTTGGCATGCATTGGGAGAGACATCCTCCACAGCTAAGAACTCCTCCAAGAGTCGCAAGCTATTAACGGCCAAAGCTTCCGAGGCCATCGTAATCCGTCTTCTTCTCACTTCCGCTCCAACTACACAATTTGACAAGGCATATCAGCGGCTATTGATCATGCTTGCGTGCATTCATGATCATCTCTTCGGCTGAGATACTTTTCCCCCTTTTTTTTTCTTCTTTCTTTTTTCTCTTCTCGTTTCCCCAGTCCTCTTTATCACATTCTACTAACATAATGGCAATAGCTCATACATAGAAGGCTGGGGCGTACGTTCTGGTGTCTCTTTGGGAATGGGTCTATTGGTTCGTCTACTACCGCCTATCTAATCTAATCTTAGCTAATCGAACTAAGTCAGATAAGGTGTATACACGCAGGCGTAGTACGCCTACACTGAGAAAAAATTTCGATGCACGTAATGTAGGTGTTTAACAGAGAAGCATCAGGATGCACGTAGGTGTTTCATGGGTAGTTTGGTGTGTCATCGCAGCAGACAGAAAAGCATACCTCAGTCAGAAAAACATATTTCTGCAAAAAGAAAGTAAACAAAAGCTTTGTAGTTTTGTTACACGTGCGAAACGAAACGCGGTTACGTACTAACACGCAGATCGCTATTGTAATTCAAAATTTCGTCTTCTCAGGTGCATCAATTTTACCTGTTCTTGATGCATCTTGGGACATCATCGGCTTTGTCCCAAAACCGAAAGACATAAGTGCATCAACGTGACCAAGTGCATCACCAGATTCTAGATGCATCATCATGATGCACTTTATCTTTATGATGCATTTTCGTGTTTCGGTTTCGGGACAAAAATGCATGTAATTTTGATGCACTTAAGTGCATCAAATGTTCTCTCAGTGTATTGCAAATGAGCAACGGTGTTTCCGGAAAGCATCCGAAATACTTCCATCGAATACCTGGAACTAAAAATTTGAATTTATGTCGTAGCTTTCATGAAACAAGTTGAACATGGAGCGAGGACTACCAGTTATTCCTGGTAGTCCAGGAATAACTGGTTACTCCTGTGACGCCCGAATAGTGCATGGCGCTCCCTATTCAACCTGCCCAGTTGTTTATAGTTACGCACTCGCTAGTTTAGAGAACGCTAAGCTACTTTGTGATGCATAGCGTCCCAGGTCACTTCCAACTGTCACAACAACTGTGGATTCCACATCTGAGCAGTTCCTTGTAGTCTGGTAACAGTAACAAATGCTAAGCATAATCTGTTGCGCTTTGCTGTGTAAGTGTAACTGTAAAGTGACTGGGGAAAACAATCACTCTGCGCATGATAATTTACACCCTAAATAATAATTACTAGGTTTGTATTAGTATATAATATCTGCTGCTCTCAATGTAGCTGCATATTGCTGTAGTGGCGAACGATGTAGTAGAAGTTGGATAAAAGTGTAGTAGACATTTATTTCTGCACGGCGTGTACATTACACCTTCGTCACAGAACAGTGTTACCATATAATAAGTAGTACTCGCAATTAACTGTTTGCAAGCCACCAAGTTATTATTCTATGACGTTTTCAGAACCTTAGGGTTCATGCAATCGTAACCAAGTATCTACTCCAGTACCTGAATAAATTCCTCAGTATTGGCGGTGTGATCCAACATGTACTGCACAGCCTCTGCTCGGGACCAGCCCAGTGCGTGCATGCCTGGAAATTACCATGAGAGGTTACAAAGCTCTAAATAAGCAGTCACACCTTACTAACAAATAGAAGCTTGTGTCATACAGACCTCCTTGAAATGATGTTTACCACTGATGTTGAAAACTTGCTTTTACTAGCTACGATATAGCGACATGATACACGAATAAAAATACAGCTATACAAAGGCGAAAAAGTTAGTGCATTCAGAAAGAAAATGAGTTTTCACTGCCCATTTATCATTGGGGACAATACCGATTTTCTAGTACTGCGCAACTGCATTTACAAAACTAGAGCTTACTAAACAGCGGTCATTTTCAGTGCATAAAAAACGAATCTCAAGAATGTAATAATTTCGTAGTAAACTGTTATTTCAATACTTGAGCATTTCCGATGTAGTACTAATGGACAGACATCTGCCTAATTACAGTGATTGCTCTGAATTTTTTCGGTTGGAATTTTTGTAATTCTATCTTCAGAAGTTCTACTCTGTGATTCCTAATACATTTGTTGCCTGGATCGGCTTTTGGTCGTGTTGGCCTGCAGGCTTTTAAGTCTGCTGTTAATGGTTTTTTGCTGGATTTCCTTTAGCAGCGTTTTGGGCTTCCCGGTGTTGCAAATGCTTCATTTGGGTTGTATTACCTGTCCGTGGGAGCCCAAGCGTGAAGTTTTAATAATAATAATAATACACATCGAATTGGTCATTCAGGTCTCATTACTCGGTAATAACGAGCTGTTTCTTTAGTTTCACTAGTGCTTTTCCCACACAACCTCAACCCGATTCATACGAAGGCGTTTCATTTAAAGCGTTTCTACGAGAATGATTCGTATAAAACGTACCAGCTAAAAAAATTTCAGTTTTAAGTTTTTAAAATCAGCAGTCAGTGATGTGCATTATAGTTGCAGTTCTGAAGTCTGCAGTCAGAGAAAATAATTTTATATCTATGTCAGTGCACAGACTATGCATATTTGACCACCTACTCAAATTTCTGAGACGGCCCTACACGACTGATGGATGAAAGTTCAATAAAATGTCTTCTACAAACATAGCGACCTCAAGCAAAAAGTAAACGGTTCATGTTGATGCAAGGTATACGTTTGCCATTAGGAAACACAAATTTGTAACCAAAGCGGTGGGTGACAGTTATTGCGTTTTAGGACTCTCAAGTTAATAAATTTCACTAAAATTAATTAGTTTCGCCATACGCCGTTAGTCAGAGTTTAATAGTATGTATGCGTGCTTACATAAGCACGCATATCTTACGTCACCATGAACAGTTCATTACCATCCGCCAACAAGGTTATGTTGTAGTCCAGCAAGTTTATCTTCCTGCCAAGAAGATAACTCAATTATATATGGACTGATCTTTACGAAATTTACGGGAATTTTCATGGGTATGTCAGGAAAAACAGATGACTAACTTTTTGCCAGGATCCGTTAAGCCGTATATTTGTTTGTTTGTTTTTTTGTTTGTTGACCTTCTTTTTCTTCCAGAGCACAGCTCAGAAGTTAACGACTGAGTCTTATGAAACTTTGTATGAATTGTAGGGGTTATTACTAGGAACACATGACCAAATTTTTGTCTTGGTGCATTTGTGAGTTCGTCGCTATGTTTGTCACTGACACAACTCAAAAAGTTATTAACAGATCTTCATGTAATTTGTGGGAATTATATTATTGTTGAACACGTTAAAAGAAATGAATTATCAAATTTTGGTAATGATTGGTTTACCCGTTTGCGTGTTTAACTAATGTTTGTTAAAATGATTGTTAGAAGTTTAACTCAAATGTTATCGATGGATGTTCATGAAATTCACAGGAAGTCTTAGAAATGCCAAAAAGTACCATTCACCAAATTTTGGAGATTGGTTTGTTAATTTGTGTGTTTGACTCATTTGTCAGAATGCTTGTCAGCACATAACTCAAAAAGTTACCCACGGATCTTCAAGAAAATTACAGAAACTGTTATAACGATCAAGCGCACAAACGACCAAATTTTGGTGATGGTGAAAAAGAAATCTTGACTTCAGGGCCATTTTGAATTTTTTCACAAAATTACCTCGCTTGGCGGAGATATGCGCTCTCAGAAAGCTCTGTTACCTCCCCAAAGGAGGAGATATTTTTGTCGTCTTTGTCTTTGCATTTGTCTGCCTGTGTATTTGTTGATCACAAAGATTACTCAAAAACTTGAGAACCGATTTTTACGAAATCTACAGGGACTGTTAGGCATGTTTGGTTGAAATCCGTTCATCTGTGTGTTTGTCTGCCTATTTTTTCTAAAAAAATGTATTAACGGATTTTCATGAAAGTCACGTGAGTTGCTAGGTTTATTACGAAGAGTAATTGATCAAATTTTAGTGATGATCTCTTAGTTTGTCCGTTTGTTTGTCCCTGTTTTTGATTTTGTGTTTCATAGCACACTAACTCAAAATGTTCTGAATGGATCTTTATTACATTCACAGGAGTTGTCAGTAATGTTAAAAGACATAAATTATTAAATTTTTTGTGCAGATCGGTTGGTCCGTTTGTGTGTTTGACTAATGTTTGTCACTATGATTGTTAGCATCCTCAGTCGAAAAGCTAAAAAAAAAAAATTAGAAATTGTTAATATTATCAAAAGGCACAAATTATTTGATTTCTGTTGATGCACAGAAAATGATGGTTTCAGAGCCAATTTAAATTTTTCGTTAACGTTGACATGCTTAGCGGAGGCATGCGCTCTCAGAGTGCTCTAGTTTTTGTTGTGGAGACTGAAGAAAATTCTTTAAAATCCCTACCATCTCTAGCTGTAGAGGTTACTTGGGGAAGTGGGCCGTTAAGTGCTGAAGTAACCCAGTGTACAGAATGGGTCTCATGAAAGACCACAGCTGGCGAGTATAGGCTTCCGTTTCAGTACCGGCTTCGTCTTATAGTTTTATGCCTATAATCAATAATTACCCATTAATAAGTAATTATTAGATGAAATTTAATAAAGTGCATTCAACAGACCAGTGTCCACAACCAGTCTGCAGGCTCGGAAGATCTCCCAGGCGTAGTGCCCGAATCTGTCCATCAGGTTGTCGTACAGGCCCATGTCGAAGCCGAGGCTCTCGGCGTACAGCGCCCAGCCCTCCGTGTAAAAGGTGTACTTCGAGAAGCTGGAATATTGGGAGCGAAAGTCATGGCTGAGATACATACGCTTTTGATTCAGTTTAACTAGAACTGACGTAGTAAACACGGCTGCTCGTCCCAACACGCGACTCACCAAATCCCGCCTCAGTGGATTAAAAATGGCATACAAAATACAAGAAATGGCGGGGGTAAACCCAAACTGGCATGGACCTTGCCCAGTATGCTTTGGCAACGCATGAAAGTGGTTTTGAGCAGAAGAATGCGGGAAACATGACGCTTTGCCAAGAACAAACACTTCCTAGAAAGAGGTCTAGACAGACAGAACCAGGAAGCAAAGAGTGTAACGGGAGAACTCAGCGGGACTAAAACACAGTACGCCGTGAACTAATATGAAACTTAGCCGTGACCGCCTGACATCACACCGACGAGTCAAAGTATTGGAGGATTGGGCCTCAGGCCTTCGTAGGCCTAACCAAAAATATAAACCTAGGGCAACGTTGAAAATCATTATCTTATTAGAATAGATGCAAGCTTTCGATTTCTCTTGAAACTATTTTCAGGCGATGACGACATTAGAATATTGAGCAATGTCCGAGTTGTATCATAGACACTAAAGAGTAATTTCTATCATATAACGACTACATCAATTTACTACATGTAAGTAAATCTGCAGAACTTGCTTGATCTTTGAATGTTGGTAGGAATTTGTGAATGTAAATAGATTCTAATATACGCAAGTCAAAATCAGAGCATTGGTCTAAAATTATAAAATTTTCATGCTTCATTAGATAGTCGCTATCTATTGAATGATTTCCGATACTACTGTAATTTGGAGATAATAAGGGTACTTGGGTTCTTGACGCGAGAGAAACCATAATAACAGGCATTGCTGAAATTTTCCGTATACTTAACAACAGACTACAACTATTTTATCGTGTTTTATGTATAGGTGCAGCTCAAGTAGCTGGCTCGTCAAGAGCGGGAGATTGAATTAATTTGTAAAACGGTGAAATGTGTAAAAATGTTTTAAGGAAAACACAATGAACTGAATTTGTGTGTAGATAAGGCTTCACTTTGAAGAAGTTAAATCAGAGCGCTATACCGACCCAGATCTTGACTCTAATGCTCCAGCACCACTGAAATTTTCTACTGATAATTGACTATTATTCAATTGGTAAATGTTCTCTTCAATTATTTATGCGATGATTGGATGAATTTTGCAATTGTCAGTTCTTTTTAGGGTGGAGGAATTAATTGAAATAGCCATAGGATACTCAGCTGTAGCGTTCGTCGATATTGACGTTATTAATGACGACACTTTCCGATGCTTGTTTCTCGTGAGTCCTCCCTTTACCCTCTTTGCTTCTTGGACAGAACTGTCCACACGCCAGCACCTAGACACACCTACACACACACATAGGCAAGGTGAAAACAATACGTTCTAGCGGATATTGTACGGACTGCAGGTACACGTGTACCTGCCACAATGTCGCAACGATTGCTCCCTACGTTTTCTTTTACGCATTTGACCCATTGATACAGATCTAAGTTCCTTAGACTACTCAAATTTATGGTAATTACTCACTGCGACTGTTCTATATATTTTCTATATTCCTGATTAGCAGAATGGTATAACTACAGGCAAATGTCAAGCTGGATCCAGTTTTTCTCTTTTGTGCATCGTCAACATAGAACATTTTAGACAATACTGCATTCATATATTTTATCATCCTCAAACTAAAATTGCTGTAGTCTCTGCTTCCTACCACACAAAGTCCAAAAGTAAAATAAAAGTAAAACAAGAGGTGCAGTAGGTACCTTGAGTTTTTTAGCTGATCGTTCATCAGAAGATTTTACATGATCCGTTCGTGACAAGTACCGTAGATGGAGTTGAAGTCCACCTCGGCCTACCTTCAGTTTTGGTTAACGTTTGATTAGCCAATAAAGGCCGCTGCTTCTATAGCAGCGAGAAAACCATAGAAACTGGCAGAAAGCCGACATTAATTACGTAATGGGCAATTGACTGTAAGCTAGCAGCTGATGGCGGGAAAAAACTCAAATGATGTAAGTGTGCTGACAGTCACCTCATGGACAATTAACTGTAGCTTTTGACGGCGAAGAAATCCCGGAAATAGGGCAAGAAAAATGATAATTACCTCATGGGCAATTGACTGTAGCTACTGACGGCTGGGAAAACCCTGAAATGAGGCAAAGGTGACGATTCTCTGATGTAAGAAAACTGTAGATGGTGGCCGGGGTTGCCCTCGTGCAGAGAGAGGGACATCATCATGTATTTGGTGCGCGTAGAGATGTCCTTGGTTCCAATTTTGAAAACCCCAGGGCGGGAGCCGTCGATGTTGGCTGAGAGGTAGAAGACGCCGTAGCCCGTTGGATACTCTTCGACACTGTGAAAAAAATTTTCATTGGTTAATTGTGCACTGTTACTAATCCAGTGTTCCTTTGGAACTTTGGAAGCTCTAAAGGTTGATTGTCTGATAATCCCTGTATACTTTTTGTGACCAAAATGAAGTTGTCCCGTAATTTCGTACAACTCCGGTCGCAATTCGTGATGCACGTTTATACAACTTTATAATAAAATTGTATCAGCTCGTTTCTTCCAGTATTCAAGGTAAGAAAAATCTTCGTTATTGGTCTTTAGAAACGGGGTATAAGAGTTCAAATAACTGCAAGGTTTCGAAGTTCCGCCAAAAAAAAGACGTTCAAAAGCTTAATGAAATAAATGAGGAACATTCAGTTATAACAGTTCTAAATATAAGTACAATATGTTTAAGAGTGAATAGCTGTTTACAGTACATCTTTTCAATCGTTTTTGCGACGTGCCTGATGTGGAGATCATCTGCAGCTTGCAGGATCAAACAGTTTTAAGCTTTGGGAATCAGGTTTGATTTTCCCCTGGCTTCAAGAATCATTAGTTTTAGGAGTATCGGTGAGCCTTTTTCACGATTAAAGATAAATATTTGGCTATTTTAGTATGTTTATCATAGGCTTCATTTCCCTGAACACGAGACACTGGCATTCTGCATGATTGTCATCGATGCATCAATTCTGTATTTACCGTATATGCAACAACATCTAAGTGGAAGAAGCTTGTGTGACGATAGTGACTGCATTATATTTGTTCACAGTGAGCAGTCACCGTGCACTTGTACTTTTGATATTACTTCAAAATCTCTACTATCTCTGCTTCCTCGTAATTCATAGCGTTATTACTATACCTCGTTACTTAAATAACGCCTCCTACAGCAATTCAAGTTGTGCCAGTAATTACGTTTTCAACGTTATTTCATAATCAGCACTATTTCAACGGTTTAATCATGTGAAATTTTTCATCCTTTTCAACCTTTAGTCTTTACTTACGAAAGAGCAGCTTTCGGTAGAGAATGGAAAATCTTAAGTGTGGCCGGAGTGGTGATGTTGTGAACGACGTGTCGGAACTCTGCCAGGAGCTCCTCAACGGAGGAGAAGCGTTGGGCGGGGTCTTCACGGATCATCGTGATGAAGTCCCTCAGAGTCATGTTGTGGCCCATGTCGTACACAACCTTTTCAAAAAAATACAAGAAAACGAATCTGGACTTGAGCCCTATCACAGTACATTTTAATATACAGTAGTTATTCATCGCCATCTAACAACGAATGAATGCAACGTGAGAGACATACACTTGATTTTATTCTTGTTGTTGTAGTTGTTCTAGTGAAATTACACCAGTTTTTGGAGGGCTAATATGTCCAGCGCAGCAACGCCTAAGGTATAATTATCTACGGTCTCCCGTACGTCCTTTATTATTCCACCAACTGAAAGTATGGGGATGAAAAGAATATAAGGGCAGTTAAGGTATCGTCGACTGACACCGCGAAATTGACTAAAGCTAATCCCAATAAACTCGACTACATAGGATTTTCACTCAGGTCAGCAGGGGTTTTGCACCTTTGCATTTCGTTTTAGGCGGTAAACCTAAATTCAGTACCCTTGAGACGGCTGAAAGCTCATTCATTCTGCTTAAATTGGAAATTTCAGTCATCTCAAGCATAATCGTTCAATTCTAACTCCTTTTACAAGCGTCAAAATGGCAAAACCAACATTCTTTTTCAGGTACCAGAAAAGTCAAGCACAGCGAGCGTTGTAGAAAATGTCACAATTTGGCTAATTTCATTTTTTCTGTTGTGCCGTTGCTGACAAATGACCCGACATGTTGGGTTTGTCGGTAGCGGCCCTTTCTTCCCATCCCTACCGCATGGGGCGGAGCCAAGCTTGGATCCGCCC
>LQNS02000211.1:45061109-45079709 GCA_001587735.2 Parhyale hawaiensis
AATGAAGAACAGAAGAAAATTAAGACGCAAATAAGAGAAGAGGAGATTCCGCACCGGCCTAGAGGCATTACGCAAACGTATAGGTTATTGCGTGAATTCTTCACGCACGGGTCCACTAGTAAATAAATACGTAGCTACTATAGAATTACTAAGAAGATACAATTCATTCTAACATTCAACGGGGTTATCACTCTGTCAAATTTACTACCACTAACTTAATTAGCTGAGCGTAGCGCCGCTCCCCGTTGGGCAGGGACGATATGGAGATGTTGTCCCTGGTGACGTACTCTGTGGTTATGTATTTCTGCAGCCTTTTAAATGCAGGCGACACCTAAGAAGAAGAGAAAAATTAAATCTTCATCTATATATGCAATGTTAAGACAAAGTACATTCGGCTGCAGAGTTTAAAACAACGCCCAAAAGTATGAAATCATACACTGAATGGAATGAATATAGGGTAATTTGTCTCTTTGTCCTAATATTTTATTTTCAAATACACATCATGAGATGCAAATGCATATGAGCTCAGAATTGTACGAAATTATTGCCTCCGAGTGCTAGTTTCACTTTGCCGCTTGGTGAAGGCACTCACGCAGAATTCTGAAGCGACACTACAAGATGACTTAACATTTCTGATAGGATTAGTTAACGGAACTACAGGCCCATTCCAAAGCAGCAGCCGGGACTTACGGTCCGGCCCTCAATGAGCTGTTGCCATAATATCAGAATTGTTTAGATCAGAGAAAGAAAAGAAGAAAATACTCTTAGCGAAGGAGCTCATTGTGCAAACATGATTAACTGATGCAGTTCAGCTGAAGTCGGAGACTTCAAGTTAGGAGGGACATGAAATATTGATTGTGGTGACCTCTCAATCTTTGACCGTAATGAGTTTGTGATTCCTGGAAAAGGAATTCGTAGCTGTGGAAGATATTTCCACCAATTTTCGTCAAAATGATTAGTAAAAGCTTCTACTGGCTTTGCACCGACGACTTCAGAATGGAATCTATTCCAAATGTTCACCATGAATCATGGGAAAGACTACTGGCTGAGAGTAGTTCTTCGATTTTTCTGTTTCAGTTTTTGACAGTTGTTTCGCACACCATCAATAACGTCTTTGACAAAAATTCCCGTTGTACGAAAGTCGTTGAAACCATTCAAGTGCTTCAATGTTTCTATTAGTTGCCCCCGTCTCGATTCGCGAGCAATGAGCCCACTTCCTGTATGCGACACGCGTACGTACGACTTGTTTCGCAGCCGAGGCATCAATTTTGTTTCTCGATCTGTATTGAGTCGTGCCAGTCTATTGATATTATTGCACGAAAGTGGTGACCAGAATTGGTTCCAAATGCGGGCTGACTAGTGCTTTGTATGAAAGAATGATTTTGTCCTTGGATTTGTTCTCAAAATTCCCGGTAATGAATTCCAGTATTCTCTTGTCATTTGGACACTGTTGTCAATTTACTGAGTAGTAGTTTGTCTGCGATAGTTAATCAAAGGTCGCGTTGTTGGGTGGCAGTTGCTGCAAATGAAAATTTTAATCATAAATTGAAATTAATAGTCAAATTTGAAAAGACCACAACTGATGACAGTGCATCAATATAATGGGGCTTATAAGTTTATAAGTTTTTATAAGTTTCCACACTATAGGCACTGACTACTATAATTACTTCTATACTTTTTTAGTAGAAGACTCCGCTGAGAGTGACAACCGCTTGAGAGCACATTCCCTTTAAGAAGTGCAATTTTACGAGAACTATATCCACACATATCTATTGCTAACAAAGTTACCTTGCCTTAGACTTGAAGAAAGTTTACTTAAGACAACATTCCTAAATTTATAATTTATCTCAATGCAGCAAACTTATGCAGCCATAAAGATAATTTTATTGATCAACTGAATAACAACAGCAACTTGTTACTGTTACATGCATAACGCAGATTCACTTGCGGCGTAGCATTTTTCAAGCCTTAGAGAATATTTAAACCATCCAGCGGAATCATCCAACATGGCGAGTCGTATCATTCAAGCGTATAGGTAGCGTTAAGTTCACGTCGCGTTCGACCAACGATGGAGATTGCAGTGCATAATGTCTATTATACAGTGCATAAAATTTTCATTAACCTTTTGTACAATCATTTGCGTGGCTACGGTAAACCTGGACTTCCCTATTAATTGCCTGAGTCTGCACGAATTCAAGCAAATATAAAGCCTTGTTTCATCACGAACAGGACAGCTAAAAATATTTTACTTTCTTTGCTGGTTTGAGCCACTTTTCAATTTCAGATAACGTCTGAATGTTTACTGGTTCATTGTAAACGCTCGAATAGAGCAGGGCTTCCAGAGCTCTCACATGGCGCAAGTCTAAAACGAAATCCAAAATGTAGTAGCACTTGCTCAGTCAGCTCACTTTATGGCTAACTTCTTTAATAACGTTTTGGCAAACACTCAGCTATGTTTCCGAGGACACAGCGAGGTGTTCGAATTTTTTACCCAAAATACGGGGAACGAAGGTTTTAGGGTGAAGCCAACTTTACTGTGTGAGCTGTTAAGATTCCTCTCTTTTTTCAGTAAGACTGTGAAACAGTTTTCTGCGGTTTCGTAATCATAGAATACGACGCGCGTTCCTCTCCGTTTAAGACGGCATTGCATAACATAGGCAGTTCTAAAGGTGCTGTATTCAGCGGATTGCACTGCAGACTGGATATTATCGAGATTAATGTTCTACACCAAAGTAGCGTACATATATCGAGCAACAACGAAGAAACAACCGTGTCGCATTCATATATCAACTAATTTCCGCAGACTCACCTCCTGTAGCAGAACTTTTTTCGCCTGGTTCTGAATAGATGCGACTTCAGCTGGTGTGAGGGTCTCAGGAAACTCGGAGAAAAGATCTGAGAATAATTTCGAATCGTCGGTGCTGTTGACGATGAAGGGGTCCATGCGAGCCACCAACCTGCTCTGAAACATTGAATGGAGGATTAAATCTAAATTTTTTTTAATGAAACACACACTAGAAATTGGGTTTTCGAAAGGCATCAAGTCGGGACGATTTGCTTGAATAATAGAGGTTTGCTTAACATTTGCGACTTTGTTAAGACGATAGACTAAAACTCGTAACTTGTAAGGGCATGTGAGAGAGTAGCATCCTCCGTTCTGCGAGTGTGTGAGTGAAACTTGTGGCTGCACCAAAAGGAAAGTGGGAGCTTGAGCCCCAATAATGAACCAAGCTTTTAATAAGTCAGCATACATGTATCCCATAGAAACGTCACCACATCCGCAGTTTACTCCAGTGCCCCCTCAACCCTAACGCAAGTTCCCTGGCACCGGCACTGCGTGACGAATGTGCAGCCCCCAATATGAGGAAGTCTCCCTGATGTTCAAGCGGCTACTAAACCTCCACTGGTGGTATTTGACTCTTCATCGAAGTACTAATACCTCATCCGTTGCTCTGGATGACTCTCTTTTCAATATCAGGACTATGATGATGTGGGAATAACTGACTAACACGAATAACCGTGGATTCGGCCATAGTACGCTGGATATTAACACACTGAGGAAATACAACTCTGTATTGTAGTCTAAATATTACAGATAACAATCTCCTATTCTTAGGACAAACGAATGGCAGGCTTGCCAAACGTTATATGCTAGAAGGAGACCTGACCGAGACACGGTCAGTCTCTAAAGGCTAGATCTTATTGAGGAGACTGGACTCAATCGCATTTCAATAACTAATGGCTGGCTATTCTATCGCGGGTGCCGCTTTTATATATTCGCACAGGGCGTGTGACATCTCGGCAGTCACAACTCAATTTTTTGAACTCATTGAAACCCGTTTGGGACGTGCTGTAATGAGATAGCAACAATAGACAAGTTATCCTTAAGAAAAAGAGCTCTTACCATGCTGCGCTCATGCATGGTTATGTTGAGCCGCATGCCCTCATTGAGGAGGTCCCTGATCTGGGCCAGCTGCCTGGGCACGTGCTTGAGGCGCAGCAACATCGTGGTGTAGTCGGAGAAGGTCTTGCGGGGCATGTAGGACAGCGTCCGGGGTAGAGTTTTTTGGGGACCATCTAGGTGGCTTAGAGGCGTTACGTGGCTGTTGAAGCATAAATAAACTTAACCCTTTAACTACTGACATTAAGTTCAGACATCAAGTGGCTGCAAAAGTTTTTGCCGATCTATAAGAGAGGAATTTTAAATCATTTACAAGTACATTATGCGAATTTTTATTACTGAAATATAACATCATAAGTAATTAATACCTTTTTCCAGATTACCAAAGCATCGTTCATATTTTGCAGCAATATATAAGTCCCGCATGAGGTGTCTCCAGAAGACTTGAGACAACATGTTTTATGTTGTGAAACTTTACCTTCACTACATCTTCCCACACCATTTTTGGGTAGCCTTGTCGAAGGTGATGAGAAGTGGATCCTCTACCATAAGTCAAGCTCCGGTGATCGAGAAAAAATCCAGGAGAAACTTCACTTCAGTAACCGAGACCAGGACTCCATCCCCCCAAAAAAATCATGTTGAGCATTTGGTGGGTTATTCAAGGGATCAACTACCACAAACTTTTAGACAACAATCAAGCCATTTCTGCTGATCTCTATTGTTCTCAACTTGGTCGTTTGAAACCTGCTTTGATCCAAATTAAAGCGACCTTCATTAGTGTACAAAAAGGAAATTATCTTCCGTTACGGTAATGCACACAGCGCTGCTAACGAAAGCTGTCCTAAGAGAATTTGGTCGGGCAGTGCTGCCTCGTCCATCATCTCCTCCTGGCCTGGGCTCCCTCGGATTATCACGTATTTCGAGGATTGTAAAACTATTTCGATAGCCGTAGGTAGACATCGCGAGATTGAAAATGAGCTAGATTCGTACTTCACATCAAAATTTAAAGAATTTTACAATTTAGGCATCTATAAACTAGTTGACAGATGATATCATGTTATAGAGAACAAAAACGTTATTGTAAGGAATAAATATTTTCAGAAACACGCCATGTTTCATTCTTAATGTTAACATTTAAAGCGCCGAAAACTTTTGCATCCACCTGACACACAATCAATATTAATCCGAGAATAGTTGAAAGCTGCTTCTTCTCTTCACTACGCAAAGAAGTAATTTTCAGTTGTCAAATAAAATGTTCAATTGGCCCATGTTTCAAATTAGTGCATGGATACATTACTACACAGCTAAGAACTCCTTCTCCACGAGTCGCTAGCGCTAGCACTTAAAGGTCAAAGCTTCCCAGGCCATTTTAAGCTGACTTCTTCTCACTTATGCTCCATCTCTATATTTAAGCTCCGCATNTTCTACTAACATAATGGCAATAGCTCATAGAGGATCGGGGTGTAAATCCCGGTGTCTTTTTGGGAATGGGCCTTTTGGTTCGTCTACTGCCGCCTATCTAATCTAATCTAATCTAATCTACTAATACCAGAAAACAGTTTTTATGCGAACAGAGACAATTATTAGGCATGAGAAGAGGAGTTCCCACAGGTCTCGACAGCAATAACTCTTCTTAATTCCCCTTTTGTCGTGTAGACTATACTGGAAATTGTAAGCGAGCTCTGCTTTAATTCCATCTTGACCTGGAAGTGTGATTGTAACAACATAAATCGATAAACTAGGTTAGCTGCCATACCAAGTCATTATAGTACGTTGTAAATGACATCTGCCCCATAAGTTGTTTTCAAAAACTAGTGAACTATGTAATTTCAGTGTAGCATTTTAGATTTTGTACCGTTTTGGAATCAATAAAGTTTTAAAGTTCTTACTACTGTATACCCCGCTAACACACGACGTAGAATCAACGTTGTGATTTGTGGCTCAACGTGCTATCAGCGTTGATTTGTGGACTCCAGATAACGTTGTTAGCACATCGTATCACAATGTGCTAACAACGTGCTGACAACGTCTTTAGCACCTTGTGCTGGGCGGTCCTCTGGTATGTTGTGATTCAACGTGGTGGATACGTCGCTAGCACGTTGTGATGCGACGTGCTAAGAACGTGCCCAGCACGTTGTGACACAACGTGCTAACAACGTTATCTGAAGCTAAAGTGACAATGACAGATAACTATGAACGTTGTCATAACGTTGTCAGCACGTTGTTTCACAATGTGCCGGACACAACGTTGTAGCAACGTTATCTGGAGTCCACAGATCAACGTGCTTAGCACGTTGAGCCACCAAAACACGACGTGCTATCGACGTAAAATCAAGGCAAATTGTTAGCTGGGTATTATCGCATGCTTTTGCTGTGTCAAATATTATAGGAAGCTCGCTTTTTTGCCGCACTTTCGCGTACACTGATTCTTGCGTACGTTGACGTATGCGGTGCTCAGCCCGAACATTATAATAGATTATATTGTTTTGCATCCGTATGGTGTAGCAGCAATTAATTTTGTTTTTTGTATGGAAATAATTAGACTCATCAGTGAAATCCTAAAACGAATCACTTCAACTGGTCAAGGCTGCGTACTGACCAGGAATGGACTGAAACCGGATTCCCACTTTAGTCTTCTGCTCCCCGTTCACAGTACAAAGTATTTGACCTTGTTGTGTATGTGCAGACTAACTGGGTCTCTACCAAAATTTTGTTAATATTTTACCCTTTATGTCAACGATTGTCACGAGTGGAGTTTTGGACATCTCTTAGAATTACTCGTACGAACGAACTACCAGCAGAACTCACAGATCTGCGCACTGTTCTGTTACTTACAAGGAAGCAGCAATCGTTCGAACGCGTGAAGGTTGTGACGGGTTAAGAAGATTGCAGTGTAACCCCCCCCCCCCTTAAGTCGAACTGAGCACGGTCGAGGAACTACCTTATAATTATATAAATGTGTTTTTTGTTTTGAAAAATTCAAAAGCTGCCCTGCGCAAACTTGATCCTAGGCGTCTAAGCCTGTCTGCTGTTGACTTTGCGCGTTTCAGAGAACTACAGCGTCAGGCTGGGCTAGTTATGAGGAAACTGAGAGGGAGCATAGTTTGAGGTTCAGGGAGTTGTTAGCTTCGTCTGTTAGCGCACATAAGTGGTGGTCCAACTTGAAGAGGCTGTGCTTCGTGAGAGCTCTTCTTCCCCCCCCCCCTTCAATTGTTGCTGGTGGTGACCTTGTTGTGGACCCTGCTGCCAAGGCGGATCTT
The DNA here is from genome assembly GCA_001587735.2 of Parhyale hawaiensis. Lineage (NCBI taxonomy): Eukaryota > Metazoa > Arthropoda > Malacostraca > Amphipoda > Hyalidae > Parhyale > Parhyale hawaiensis. Next base: position 45,068,271 of record LQNS02000211.1, read on the forward strand.
TTGTTGCGCTACTTTGATGCGAAGCAGAGCCGGGACCGAGTGCTCATGCCTTTAGAGTGTGGCCCAGAGCCGATGTTCTCCGGTTTTACTTTCAGATCTTCTGAAGAGCACCGCCTTCTTCTTGACCTGGACCTCTATGGGGCATTGATCCATCGGGTATGTTTCCTCTCTTTCTTCGGATGGTGGCTGGTGTGCTTGCAGTCCCGCTCGCTTCTGTGCTCCCCTTCAAATGTTACTGCATGGCTCTTTTCCGGAATGCTGGCGTGTGCTCATGAGACACCTGATCCGAAGGGCTCTGTCTCATCTCGAGCCTCCGACTACAGACCCGTCTCAATCACACCTGTTTTGTCGAAAGTTTATACGAGAGGTCGTTGCGTCAAGATTGTGTCGCTTTCTTGAGAAACAAGGTGTATTTCCCCCTAACACAGTATTGTTTTCGTAAGGGCTTGGGAACTTGTGATGCCCTGCTTCACCTTTCTCATGTGTTGAAGCTGATACTTGAGAGAGGTTATGAGGCGAGGTTGGTCCAGCTGGACTTTAGTGCTGCTCTTGATCGCGTGAATCACCTTAGGCTGCTCCATAAGCTAAGATTAATGGACACTGGTAGTTCAGTTTTGCCGGTTATTAGTCAGTTTTTATCTGGTAGACGCCAATGTGTAATTGATGATGGGAGAGTAGTTAGTTTTTCGATGTGGCTTCTGGTGTTTCCACAAGATAGCGTTTTGGGCCCATTATTGTTCATCGTATATACTGCTGACCTGCTTGATCGCGTTCATAATTTACTTGATGGTTACGCTGATAATGTTACTGTTGCTGATTGTTTGTGAAAATCCTAGTAATAGGTAGGAAGTTTCAGAATTGACTCAGCGTGATTTGGAAGTGATTGATTCCTGGTGTTCTAGGTGGGGGATGAGGCTAAATGCAGGCAAGACTACGCACGTACAGTGAGACTTGCTTTACCCGCACCCATACTGGATGGTGTCTCGCTTCCTGTGGTTAATGACTTGGTAATCTAGGGTGTCAATTTTGATTCAAAGTTGACGTTTAAGCCCCTCATCCGTTCGGTTACCTCAGGAGGATCGCGGAATATCGGTCTTATGCGACGTGCATGGAGGGTGTTTGGTTCGGTAGAGTTGACAAGTCGCTGCTCTAATTTCTATGTCCTCCCTCTTTTGATATACTGTTCCTTAGTCTGGGGTTTTGCAGCTGATTGTCATCTGAGTTTGCTTGACAGAGTGGTTCGTCGATTTGCGTTAATACTGGATGGTGTTGTGCTTTGTGATCTGGCGCATCGTTGCAGAGTTGGTTGCGTCTGCTTTCTATATTATGATATATAATTGCCGTAGTCATCCACAGTCGCATTATATTCCGGAGCCATTTGTTCGGGTGAGGTACACTCAGCGTACAGGTGCTCTTCATGAGTTTGTCTCGAAACCACTGGTGGCTTTTCTTCTGAAACCATTTGCTCCAGTGAGGTATACTCACCATACTAGTGATCTTCATAAGCTTGCCTTGGAACCTGTACGATGCCGTACAAGCCAGTATTCTCGTTCGTTTTTTTTTTTCATCATATGCAGGAGTTTGGAATGATCTTGATAGCTCTGCCTTTGCTGGTGCGGGTAGTGGCAGCTTTAAGCAATCTGTAAACTGAGATATTCTGTGATCTCTAATCTTTTTTTTCACTTGCTGGGCTGGTTGCGTGGGGGTTGTTGACCTTATGGACTTTCCTCAGTTCTCACGTCGCCAATCTAGTGTATCTTAGTAATAATAACATATAGGGCTGCGTAAAACGCGCCATTAGCACTTCTCATATTGTGCAGATGACTGGAGTTAGTTGCTGAAAATTTCAGTTCAAACATTAACTTTTTTTGACATGATATCACAAGAGCAACTCAAGGGGTATATAACTAGGTACCTAATGTTAAGAATTAAGAACTTTATAGATTCCTGTATATATGGCATCCTTTCGTCCTGTGGGCGAGTCCATTAAGTCAGAATATATTTTGATAAGCGCAGGATTCTAGTGACCAAAGTAAATCAACGGAATAAACTGGAAAATGAGTTATATTGTGAGTCTGACCTCTGGAACGCAGCTCCCTCGATATAAGACTGAAGCGTTTCCTTCAGCATTGTAATGTTGATGACGTCATCAGGATCTGAGAGGCTCGGCTCCAGGGCCTCCGCCTGCTGGAGGAATAGCTTGACGGTCGCCAGGCGCTCGTCGTACGCCGCCAGCGACATGTCCGTCAGTCGGTGATCGTAGTCGTGGATCCCAATCTGTTGAAAGTTTGGAGTAGATTGTACAGTCTTTTCCGTCGAGGTAGAAAATGCATGTCTCAAATGGAACCTTCTATATTTGACCAGTTATCAAAGGTCTCGAAATTAATGTTACTTGTGTAAATGTAGCCTAAGGATTACTTCGCCCCACAAGCATTTTTTTCCAATTTGCAAAATAAAGCTTACATATATATTTATCTATATTATAATTCTGCTTGAGGTTCCATCTGTCCGTACGTCACTCCTTCCATCGCTGCGTCTGTACGTTACGCTTTTCACTATTAGCTAGGGGAAAACTTAACTTGCCAGAAGTTCTGCTTTTCGCTGGAAGGAAGATCAATAATAGCTGTCTTCTTTTCGCTCGCTCTTGAAAAAAATTTCAGTCAGTTTCGATGCAAAGACATGAAGTTCATTCTACACGTTCATACACACGTATTTCGAAATCATAGAATATTCACTTTGCTGATGTTGCATGACAACCCATATATGAGAAAATTCGTAGTCTGGATACGGCGCCAAGCGAGCTGCTCTGGACAGCTTCATTTCTATGAGCTTTTAAAGTGAAAGTATAAAGTTTAAATAAATGAAGTAAACTGACCGAGAAGAGGGGTTCGGCACCAAGAATCTATTATTAAAAAAAATGGGCTGTCTGGTGTATGTTGTGGTAAAACTATCGCACAAAATAAAACGAAAAAATGATGAGATACTCTATGGTACAGCCACTGGTCATGCTATAGAACTATAATCATCAGATACACCACTAAAAAATGGCATTGTTCAGAATGTGAAAGGATAAATAATATCTTCAGACGATGAGAAACACAGTTCAGTGAAGGCGTATACATATAGATGAAGAAGAGCAGTGAGAGAAGTACCTTCGAAAAGTGAGACTACTATATATATATATATTTGTTTTTTACTGTCTTTATGTCTATCATGATGTACAAGTGTGAATTCTTTACTGGTTGAACGTTTGCGAGATCTACCGATGAACTACGTTAAGCACGTTGCAAACAAGTCGGAAGACGGAAGCGCTTCTCGTTCTTGGAACAGATGTTTCTGTGCGCGCGATAAAGGCTAAATCTATGACCACATACCGATTCCAAATAGGAACCAGTGAGAATTGAAAGAATTGAAACTCAATAGAAATTAAGAGAGAGGTTCAATACTGGGCCACGGGCCATCGCTGTGACAGAATAGCTGCCGCGGTTTTTTTAATACAATTATACTAGACACGTCGAAGCTGCATACCCAGTAGCGTAATTGGAAAGGTAGGGGGTAGCGTTCACGTATGCAAAAGACTTGAGGTTAGACGCAGTTCGTCACTGGTGTTATTTCTGGGGTAGGTTAGATGAGCAGAGCTGCATTAGGTTGAATTAAGAAGAGTTAAAACAGCCTAGCTTAGGACTGTTACATTTAATACCGTGGGAGCAAAACCTAGCTGTGGAATTTCCACGGGCCCCAGTTCTCACTGGGGCATTACATCACTTCAAAGTAGATATAAGAAAGGTGCTAAAACAATGAATGAAGAACACAGTAATAGTCACCAGATGAGGCTCTAATTATGATTTGACAAAATTGTACCGCCCTACCGCTTTCCGTACACAGTTCTGCTCCCAGTGATATTCAGCACCCAAAATTCCGTGACTTTTCTCAATTGAAAATGTTTATCAATAAAATTGTATTATAGCCGCCACATCACAGGCAAAAATATATATAAATATGAATATTTCAGAAAATTAGATGATAACATTTCTGTCGAGATTTTCTTTTTATACAAAAAGAACTTTCAAAATTATCACTAAAAGACAGCAACAAGGCTAGAAATGGAAAATAGAAGCGATTATACGTTTAGCTTGTGAAAGTATGAAAATTGTTGCAGGTGTGCTGCCGGAGTATTCACCATGTACTGTCCGGAGATATTTTCTTGTATTCAAATTTTATTGACATTAAAACTACTCTGAGGCAATATTTTTTTAATTAAGTAGGCGGAAGAATAGTTGAATGAATGACTTTGACTATGAAGAAAAAAACTGGGATATTGATAAAGTTATAAGCATTTTTAATGGGCGGTACAAGTGTGTACCGCCTTGCCGCTTAAGCGGCTGAAAAAAAATAGTAGTGGATAGGGTTAAAGAAAACCAAACTTGTCTGGAACTGCAAACAATTTAAGTGCCCCAGCTTCGTTTGAAGGGCTACTAGAACAGGCCATGAGTCATCTTACTCACACGCGTAGCAAATTCAGGCATATTCTTCAGCTGCCACTGGAAGACATCGTCACACAGCTGCTGCACTGCAGCGGACAGCACCAGCTGCTGCTGCTGCTGCTGTTGCTGAGGTTCACAAGTGCTGACACTGCTACTGGTAGTACGGTTGACCTCAGCAGGCTGGTCACCAGAAGTGCTGTTGGCGGTGACCGCTGCTCGGAATTGAGGAAAGTTGAAACGTTTCATTATCATTTTACCATTTCATTGTCTACCAATGTATCACACCCTAGAACGAAAAGCAACATTTTGTACCCTTTAATGACTTCCGAAAATGCGTCTCCACCTACAGTCCTGAGATACCGTAAGCAGTAAATTCGATTGAGATGAGTGAAAAATGCTTAAATGTGCACAAGGCAATTCTTTTCAGCTGGTGACCGCGGCACTCGACCAAAGCTGCCTTTTGGGGGCAGAAGCTGCAAGAAACGTCTACTGCATCCCGAAGGGGTCATCGCCCCTAACGTCCCACGCTGCTACTCCTACCTCTGTTAATACTTTAGTTTGTTTAGTTACCATTTTTAATATTTTTGCCATCAACATACATGCATTTTTCAAATCTTCAAAAGTAACGACCTGCTCTCAAGAAACCATTTAATAATAACTGGATTATTATTTTGTTTTCTCGGGCAACGCAATAATTTAGGTGTTAAACGCACAAAGAGACTTATTTCTAGAGCGGATTCAAATCCTAGATTTAAGTTCATTCTGTGCAGCTGCCAAAATTTTTGAGCTATTGCTTGTGCTGCCAAGAAGTGTTCTAAGACGTTTACTGTCCGGGGTGCGAGGCTATTCAACAAAATACCCTGACACATTTAAAACGCCCCCAGTGTTGATCCTGTGAAGTTTAAAAACTTACTAGACACACACTTAGCCTATAGCTGAAAGTGCCAGACAAACCAACTGAAAGCGGCTACGTTTCAGCGCGCTACTAATGTTGTAGCACCCCCGCTGGTCATGGAGTGCAGCATCACTTCTGCACAAAATTGGCGGCGTGTATAACGCCACCTGGACCTCTACCGAAAAATCTTCAGGGTATTCGAGGCATTATCGGCAGCACAAAGATTTTTTTTATTTTTACCTTTTACCATAACAAGTAATGCTAAAGAAAAAGTAGAGTTTCCTTAGGGAGAAAGTTAAGTCGCACGCTGCGTCTGGCCTCACAACAGCGCGTTCGTAGCAAAAAATCTGCATTCTTGCTAAAGGTTGACCGGCCAGCCACCGCCTGCATTCTACCGGCTGCAGTTGACCGAAGCTCTTTTTACCCACGACCGCTCCTGATGGGCCCCACTCTACTTTTTTAATGGGCCGGTATGGAGCGTGGGTGGCTGCCTGAAATTTAGCAATAATATGCGTCTAAAAATTAGCTTCGGCAACTATTCCAGCTACGCCGAGCACATCCTATTTCTTAGCTTAACCTATTTTCTTTACTAACCCAACTTATTTTAGCCTAAAGCATTCTTGCGAGGTGTACCTCAATATATTTTGTCTGTGCCCTCGACATGCGTCATGACAGATTTTAATTTTTGACAGGAGAATGACTGTAAATTCGAGGGTTGCAATTAAGAGTTCGAATTTGTCTTACATGAAATCTTCAGCTGTAACTAATGTTATAACATAAGACGATACTACGGTAAATGCTCGTGGGAGGGCCGGTATACACGTTGGCCTTTCAACGTAGTCACTAATCCAATCGTCCTGTAAGGCGTTACTGTGCCACAGAAACAGTGGGAAAGTTTCCTGTTTTCCGAGTTTAGCGCTGTCCGACACTTGGCGAGGCAATCGGTTTAACGGCTAATATTTTAATAACTTTTGTGGTGTACTCTCAGTGGCGTTTAGAACGCCGCTGCAAAACATTAGGACAATTCGATGAGTGAAGAGGTTCAAAAGACTAAAGCGTAGAAGGGCTTAAGTACAACCGCGCGGCAGGATCTATAGGTGAAAATTCCAGCGGGCGTATTATTCATATATGAGAATTACCCAATTGCCTAACTAACTCTTATTTCTGAACAAACACTTATACCGTATTTGATATGTGAAAATAATACTTCTATCAAATAATAACTGTTTGTTCGTAAATAGAGTTAGTTCGGCAATTGGGTACCTATCAACTACAGCGCAATTTCCTGACGTAAACTTCAGCATACTGCAGGGCTGCTCATGTGTATACTTTAACGGCGCTCAAGTTTCGATAGCGCAATGCAGCACTGCAAGTGTGCGAGCAATTAATGAAGGTAAATTATTATTACAGACGCCACTCACCTGTCGCCAGGAGCAAGGCCACTACGGCCAAGCTCTCTTTTGTCCTCGCTGCGCCCATCGCCTGATTAGAACTTCAACTTGCACTGGACTCCAGCTGATACAATAAGCTAAATGTAGCTCCCGAAATGAGTTTCCGATTAAAGATAATTTTATTTCAGAGCAAAGTCAATCAGCTACCTGTAAGTGAATAACCAGGTACAGAGAATTTGAATAATTTTATGAGATTTCGATCATGTAAGTCGAAAATGTAACGCATGCTCTACAGTAATTTTCTAACGTCTTGAATGCAAGCCAATAGTCACCGCGTGAATTTAAAACTGTACAAAGTTACCGACTACCTAATGCACTTGCACCCCACTAGTAGCTAGTAGTTCTTACACAAATATAAAAGCTTTAGTTCTGGTTCTCTTAAGCCGAGTTCACACCAGTTTATTGTTCCTCATGCGCAATTAAAAGGGTCCAAATGCGTTGCTGCTTCACAGCAAGCTTGAAAGAAGCATACCGATTTCTTTGCCATACTTTATTGCAAATGCGAAGATATATCCGCAATTAACTAGTGACTCCTGCGATGCAGACTAGGTCTTGACGGGTAACATTTTATTAACTTTTTCACTGGGTACTCTGTCGATTTGCAAAGAAGCAGTGGACTGTTCAAACACTTTGTGCTGCGTGCGGGCAACAAAAGACTAGGCACCACGAACATGAACTCGCGGCACTGAGGCGATTACACACTAGGCCTAGTCTTTTTTTCTACATTACAGAATTGCAAAAAAATTTCGTACACCTCGGAATCGTGCGTCCAGAGTTCACCAAAACGCGAGCTGAACCGGTATAGGCGACAAATCATTTCGTTGATCAAGTGGCACTACTCAAGTTTCGGAGATTTCATTAGTTGACTAGAGCAAGTTGCGAGCGCATACCTCCGCCAAGCAGGGCAGCGGTCACGAATTTCAATTGGTTCTGAGACCACGATTTTCTTTGTTTCAACACCAAAATCTAATCATCTGTGCCATTCAACATTGCTCACAGCTGCAGTAATTTTTGTAAAGATCCGTTCGTAATTTTTTGAGTTATGTTGCTAATAAACATGCCGACAAACATTAGTCAAACTCACAAACGGACCAACCCATCATCACCAAAATTTGATCATTTAGATCTCTAAACATTACTATACTAACTCCTATAAATTTTTAAAATACATAGAAAAACAGTGACCAGCTAACGAACAAACAGATCATTGCAAAACTTTGGTCCTTTACTCTTTGTTATATACCTAACAACCCATATAAATTTCATAAAAACGTGCACATAACTTTTTGAAGTAAGGCATTGAGAGAAATGAGGCAGACAAACCAACGGATGGAAGGATCTTCACCATAAGTTAATCATCTGTTCATCCTGACATACCAAACAATACGTGTAAATTTTTATCAAATTCCGATAAAAACTTTTTCGGTAATCTGGTTGACAGACAGAATAACCCGACGAAAACATAACTTCCTAGGCGGAGGTAAATATGCAGTGAAAAACCTCTAACTGTGAAAGCTCTGTACTATCCTACCGTTTACAAGAAAGCCACAGCACATAAGGCCCCAAAATACTACATACGACGATCAAAAACTGCCGAGTGCACCTGCAGCCGTTACAATGATTGTCTAGTCAATGACGCTCAATACATACGAAATGAAAGCGGGATCCGATTGCGCAAGCTTTGGTTCACACTTTTCCTTCTCTCGCGACGCCCGCACAAAGAGCAATGCAGTTCCAGCGGAGCGCGAAAGTTCAAAGGGACGCGATTGGTGGGCACGCTACACAGCAACAAGTCGGTGTGAGAACTGAACCAATGCACTGTCGGCACCTGAAGCGGTGGCCGCGCAAGGGTCACCTTTGGCGAGGTCTGGACGTGACGCTTGGATCCAGCACCAAGTGACCTTGCTGTCAATGGGCCTAGTTACATGGTTTCACGTAGAGCGAGTTGTTGCGACGAGAGAAAATGGGGGAGATGGAATAGGTTTATAGACTAGGCAAGTTTTGAGAGAGTATCTGCAAAGATATTCCTTAATTTCTTGGGTATTAATTAAAATAAAAAAAATAACGTTTGTAGTTGCCCGCTGTCTATTAAACAGATTTATGAGTTATGACTACCCTATGAGGTGGAATAGGATGATGAAACTCTTGACTTGCGTACAAGGCAAAGAAAACTGTTCTAGCGTGGGCACACTATTGCAATAATTGCTCAGTCACTCAACTTTTCGAATCGACCGTCACTTTGCCGTGACTACTACTACTACTACTTATGGCGCTTTAATATTACCCTAAAATTGTCCATCATTGCGAGCAACTTTGACTCAGGAGTAGGAGGTATTGTTATAAAGCCTGACCATTGCTGCTTGTTAACGTAGTAACTGCAAGATACGACTCATGCCTTTAATATTTTTTTAGTGGCATAACAATGTCCAAGCCGAAACCCTGTACGTTGCAACGCAATTTGATACAGAGTTGCGTGACAATGAACGTTGCGTGCCCTTAGTAAATACCTAAGTTTCTTGTCTCTTCGCTCAAGCATCCATGCAGGAATCCGCGCACAAAATGAAGATATGCTTTGTTTACTACTTTGTGTATTTGAGATATATGAGAAATATCAGTCTAGACTCCAGCTGAAGTAGCCAACATTGCAAAATAGGTTAGGTGCTTGAATGTCATTGGTTGAAGCAAGTTTACAGCTGCTCCCTGAACTTCAGTGAAGCCCAGGTGAAACTGATACAGCGGTTGTTATATGTAAAGGACAGAAATTATCACCAAAAACTATAACAGCTATTTTATTTGAAGAACGACCGTATCACTTAAGTATGAAATATTATATAACTATCATGAGTATACTTGGGTTTGCAATGGTCATATTTAAAGGCATCAGGAATGATGGTAGCCCAATAATGTAGTTATTTTTCAGGTAATTAGTTATTTATGTATCCTGCCATTCTATATTTCCATTGATTAGCGAGCACGCTGATTCTTTATAGTTGTACTTTAACTTAGTTTTCTATGAAATGCTCTCTGTTCTTAAAGAAAACATTAAAAAGATGTTTACGGGCTCAAAACCTCTGGTGGTGGCTGCTCTCGACCATGGCTGTTTTTATCGCACACGCCTCTACCGTTGTAACTGCTTCATCTGCACAGTATTTGCTTTGTATGGTTCCGAATGCCGATAAATATATCCTTGTCAGTAACTGTGCTAATTGCCTGCAGGTGATGGAGGAAAGTTGCTGTACGTGGAGGGTTGGCCCTGACCCAAATTATTAGAATTCAGCGCCCAAGCAGGGCTGGGTTTGAATTCTGTATGAGGACGATGACTTACATGATCGGAATTACCTCTGTAGCTATTGCTTCTTACTTACTATCATTTGATCGTTTTTAGTTGCTGTCTACAGGCGAGGGCTGCTACTATAAGTGTTTTTTTTTTTTTTGCCTTTACCTTATAGTAAGTACTACTGTGTTTAGTATGTAAAGTAATATGATGATGCTTTAGCTAAGGCACAGTAGTCCTAGGTGTGAAGTTGTGAACCTATTGCCGTCATAAAGCCTTCTGTAGACCGCAGGTTCTGTTGTATGGTGGCGCCATAGACCTGCAACTTAGTTCGTAAGCTTCTATGTCCTCTAGTAGCGAACTTTTTTTAATGAGGTGAAATAGAATTTGGTAATGAAAGCAGCCTCCCCTGGAGAAAAAAATTACTTAACTTTACTTTGTTTTCCTCACTGTTGGACCACTACGCCAAAGAAGCTGAAAATGAGCAGACGCTAACCACACATCAACTCGACGTAGCGGGCAGTGATTTCTACAGCATACTCATAGAAGGCATATTAAGATCATAACGAAGTTCCTGCTCTTACCAACGGAAGGTTCCCAGCACACGTACCTACAGTAACCTTCATATGAATAATAATTTGATTTGGACGAGTGTGGAGTTGTACTCGCGTATTTAACCAAGTAAATGCCGGCACAGACATTGCTGTAGCTGGTTCTGAAAGTTAATCTCTATGGACGAAAATGTTTTTTTTCTACTGCGGTTCTTCCTTAGAATATTTCAGGTACTTCAAATCGGCATTTAATTTCACAAAGGATTTAATAGTTTTCTCCACGTTTCTAAAAACACATTTCTCTTCATTACTGATTTTAAAAAGAACAATTCTGGAGTAAAAGTAGNAAAAGGAAGCACAATAAGTAAGGTACATGATTACATTCTTTGGTAAGTTTAAGGTACGTAAGTGACAGCTAAGACTAAGGCGTGAGGGAGCGCTGTTGCTGCTAGCATGATCGGTGTGTGACTGGTGGAACGGGCCGGTGGTCGATGCCTAAGTAGTCCAGGTGGGTGTGGCCGTGCTAGACGAACGGAGAGCAAAGCAGCTGTTAGGATATCATGATAAATGCATGTATGTGTAATTAATATACATTATAATAGAAAATAATACTGTTAACCAAAAAAAAAACATAACATTTAGGATATTTCACTAACTAGGTAGTATTCTATTCTATGAAAAAGAAATATTTCCCACCAAACTATGAGAATGTCAGAGCCAGTTCATATGTTCCAGGATGTGGGGAACCGTTGGGCTGAGGCCTATAAATTACAAGGGTCCGTCA
>LQNS02000211.1:45143659-45156322 GCA_001587735.2 Parhyale hawaiensis
CCGCCTTTAGAGTGGCATTTCCTCCAACTCAGGGGCTACCCGGAGCCCCAAACCCACAGCCGGCTCATACAAACAAAGAAGCGTCCGGTGGCCGGACAATGGGGGCGGCCTGATAACACGCAGGCCACGCTGCCTCTTGACACATGGAGGCCACTCTGCACGAGGTCATAGCATAAGGAGGGTAGGAGATGTAAGGACCCAGGCGTAACATCTGCACTGATGCATCCGGAGTCGGAGTTATTTCCTCCTCGTCCGTGAGAAGCGGTCGGGTGATGATTGCGTCATCGCTTCCGGAGGAGCCCTCAACCTGGACCCCACGAAAGAATGAGGCCTGAGGATCACAGGCGATGGCAGCAGGGAAGGTAGCAGGGGACTGAGCTGGAAGGAGAATCAACTCCGAATCATCACTGGGGAGCGATGAAAATCAACTCTGAAAACGTTGTAATTTCCCGAAAAAACATATTTAGGAATCAATGTTGTTGTTGTTGTTGCTCTCCTTCTTCTTCATCCCACATTTCTGAATTAATTCCAAGTTCTTTTTAACAGCGACGCTGACCAACTCTTGTCGCCACGAGTTGGTGAATGGCACAATTAATAAAATGCGTACTCTGAATATGGAGTTGTTATTAAGGTGTACAGTTTTTTTTAGCCCCTTACCGTTTGCACCTCTAAAGACGCCTTCACGCGCACGCACATACATATATGTAGATTTCGGCGTTTTCTCATGAATTGCCACGCAGCAGGTTAAAATCACTTATCCTCTTTATGGTTACATTACAAAAAGTTTAGAAGCGTAACTAGGTAAAATTATTCAGAAGACATTACTACCTAGAGACGAGTTAGGAAAATACTTATAGACTCGGTGATATAGAAAATGAACCTGGTGCACACGAACAACAGATGTTGCGCAGCGAGAACAAAACCTCAATGTGTAATTGAGTTACCGAGTCCAAGACTACATGAGTATCATCTGATTAAATGCATGTCATTTACGAAGCTATATTTTCACAAGATAATAAAAAATTTTGAGCCTACTGCTGCTATTTCAAAAATCAATCAACCGCATTCGGATTCATATATTAACGAATATACAGTACTTAATTAACAATGTGAAAACAGATGTCGTAACTCCGACAGCGCATTTGGTGTTGCAAAAGTTGGTACCTATACAGAGCTGTTTTCACCGGCAGTGAGCATAAGATGTATTGATTGCCTAGAGACAGCTTACGAGGTGCACTTTTTTGAAGAATCATGAATGATTTTGTCCCAAAGGCCTTTTTCTTATTCTCTTCAGTTTGCTGTCCGTACGTACGCACGTAGGCAATTATGCACTCACCAGTGTCCACAACCAGTCTACTGGCACGGAAAATTTCCTCGGAGTAGTGCCCGAATCTGTCCATCAGGTTGTCGTACAGGCCCATGTCGAAGCCGAGGCTCTCGGCGTACAGCGCCCAGCCTTCGATGTAGTAGGTGTACTTCGAGAAGCTGAAACATTGGGCGCGACATGCCAGTGAAGGCGTGTATAGTTTGAAAAAAATTAATTTATTCGGTACTTGGGCAAAGAAAACTCGGACAAATAGCAACGATAAAGACATTATCCAAAACCCACGTAAATGGGGCAAGGAGGCGACATCTAATAAAATAAACACATGAAATATCAAACTAATAAAAGTCAAGCGCGAACGAATACCATTTGATTGTTTTCATTAGCTGTCAATTCAAATCCAAGCACAATAACAGCTCGTGGCGCTCTACTCAATCGATGCGGGCATTCCTCCCATCGATGAAATTCATAACCTCAAGGCTCATAATGAAGCCGTTTTCCGCATGATTTTAATTCCGCTACAACTTTTTGGGTAATCTTGAAACGTCGCCTACGCAAATATACACGATATTCTTTTTTCCAAAATACGATTTACTGCATGAGGACAGGCAACTGATAGTTGGCAGGATCTCCCAATGCATTTCCCAGTGTTCGTAATACGATGCAGACGTTTTCAGTTTACATCACTCATGTACAATAATGCAGAGGGCTCAAAGTCTGTTGACCGATCGTTTTCGTCATTCGATACACAAACTAAATAATTATATGCTAGAAAATTACACTGGGATGTGATTCTGAATTCTCATCGATTTTTTTAGGTCTAAGCTATTGTTGTGATCTGCTAGAATGGGATAATTTGAAATTAACACTTTCATGCAAAAAAAATGTATTTTGATTTCTACTAAAGTCCAGGACGTGCAAACTAGTATCAAAGACAATGCATGAACCCTCTTTAATCAAATTTCGAAGCATTCATTGCAAACTGTTAGATAACACGTATGCGGAGTATTAGCTTTTGTTCAGGACGTATTTGTAAAACATGGAGAGTAATTTCACCTCTGCCAACCTGCTGTTGGTTGGTAAATGGTTGTTCTTACAACTCGGGAGATGGGGCTGTACTACATATCTATAGGTAGCTGAAAAATCCCTTAATGAGACATACGGCCTGCAGGCGTTTAAGTCAGCTGTTAATGGTTTTTTGCTGGATTTCCTTTAGCAGCGTTTTGGGCTTCCCGGTGTGGCAAGATGCTTCATTTGGGTTGTATTACCTGTCCGTGGGAGCTCAAGCGTGAAGTTTTAATAATAATCTATACTATAATAAGAGAACTGTCCGTCCGTCCGTCTGTCCGAAGCCTTATTTTTTCCCAATCTAATACTGAAGAAAACATTCCAAGGCTCCTAATTTTTTTTTTTTTTTTGCCAAGCAGTATCCAGGATACGAGCCCGGGAATTCCCGAGGCTGTGAAGGCCTGGTCACGGGCCTTTGTGAACTTGGTTTCTTCTGTGCACTTAATTGGTGAACTTCGTGGATTTTGTGGGCATGGGGAAATTTGGAGTATTGTGAACTTTTTCGATAGAATGGTAAGATATTTTTAAATACATACTTTCATGACTTATTCAACAGAAGGGTTGCGTTTGGTGCACTAGTAATAATAATACGGAAAACAGGCTGTAGCTTCTAGTGGCTGAAGAAAGCTTTAAATAGGACAAACACTTTCAGAAGAAATCGCGGATAACTGGTTGTAACTAATGGTGACAGGTCAACTATTTTGCCAGGAGAAATGAATACGACTTACCTGGCGGGAAACTCAATGTAGCGACCGGCTGCAGGAAAAACCCTGAAGTTGGGCAAGGGAGAGGATTCTCTAATGTAGGAAAATTGCAGATGATGGCCAGGGTTGCCCTCATGCAGAGACAGGGTCACCATCATGTACTTGGTGTGTGACGAAATGTCCTTGGTGCCGATCTTGAAGACACCAGGGCGGGAACGATCGATATTTGCAGCTGAGTAAGAGGCGCCATAGCCCGAAGGGGACTCCGCCACACTGTATGGAATTTTACGGGAATTTCAGGTCGAGGGCGTCCGCAATATGATATGTTTCTAACATTCGCGGGCTTAGTTAATCAAATGTTTACTTCATTTATCATCAATTCATTAATCAAAAAATTTACTTCAATTACAATTAGCTAATCCAATAATTCTTCAGGAATGTAACTGAAGTTAACGTTAAAACTTTATTCAGTTCACGAACATTTCTCTTCAAGAAGAAGAACAATCATCAAATAATCGGTTATTGTTCTAAAATTCTTAACCTAATTAAAATACCTAATTCCTAACCTAAAATACCTAATACCTAATTAAAAGTTCCCAAAATTATTGAATCATTTATTATGGGCCTTATCAAGTCTGTAAAACACTAACAAATTGCTTAATTTACAGAAAAACATAATACAAAATTGCGAACAAAAATATTGATCAAGTGGTAGAAATAGAAATAAGTGCAAACCACGATTAACATTGGCAAAAAATTTCCTTCTCATGTTTTTCTCCTTTTCTTTAAATTATTCATGTGCGGAGCGGCAGCACCCGTATCGCGTTTTCGTCGTTTTCGTGTAAAATCAGCTTCGAATCTACGCAGAAAATCAAATTCTTGCGTAACAATGCCTGCATGACCTCGCGAGAACCATTTACCACTCGCTTACTTGCGCTTCCATCGAGCTCACCTGGCGCCTGCTCTTTACTGAATCTGTGTGCGTGCGCTACGTAAAGAATGAGTCGTGCTGGCGCTCTAGCATTGTAGAAGTGTTAGTCTTAAGTTACTAAGAAACTTATTAAAATTTATAGGAATTTATTCATCGCATGCCAATTTGACGATGGCGAGGACATTTTTAAGAGTGCAAATTCGTGAATTTCCATGTTAATGATCAAACCTGGCAGATGCCCCTCTGGTTTCAGAACCAGTGTGAATGTTTCGCTACCGTTGCCTTGCTTGGCGGAGGTATGCGGTCTCATAGTGCCCCAACTTGACCGGTGCCGAAAGCTTGGCCAAATAAAAATAAGTCTAGAGAAGTCTACCAATGTTCTCTTACGCAACTTGCACCGGGAGACGCATACGTTTGAACATTTTATAGATCTCTAAAGTTTAATATCATATCGGTTCTTTAGAATCAGCAACTTTTCGTGAAATTGAATAATCTTTTTTTTATTTTTATTGTTTTATGTGAGACGCCTGTGCAGTGTTTTTTGTAATCTAAGTTTATGCGCAGTATTATAAAGACAAAATGAGAATTATGTTTCTTGATTCTTGGATACGGGTCACACAGTGATAGTTACGCAGCATTTGCAGCACGTGGCCCTGAGGAAGGCACTAATTTGACCTCTGCCGAAAGCTTGGCAAAATAAAACTAAGTCTGGAGAAGTTTATCAATATGTAACATGGAACGAAGTTTGGAGGCTACAGGTTGTTGCATAAGTCTTCCGTCATAGGGCAAAATAGCCCCAACCAAAGAGGGGCGCTCTAGAAGATGGGTGGTAAGCGTCAGAGTTACAGTGATAATATACAGTTTCAAGTAAACAATAGTCAACAGTAAATGAAGCGCTGTAAGTGGAGGGTTATGTGGGTATATGCAATATGTACTTCAATAGAGGACCATAGAGCTGAGATGTACAATATCATTCATTAGGGATCAATAAGATAATGACTATCAATCAATAAAGGGTGAAGCAATTGATCGGTGATGTGCAATTGACCTCCGGAAGGTTTCAGTAGTGTCAGTGGTAGGGTAGGGCGGGAGGTCAACCTAAGGATCAGCTCAGGGTCATATGCAGGTGACCTCAAATTCCAAGCTGGCGGCGGAGTCAAAGGTCACCAGTGTGCTAATGGCGGCTTCACCTACTACTACAAGCCATCACCTTTTCAAAGCTGACTGTGGTGTTTATAATTCACATCGGAACTATGGTAGACAATTGTTACACTTCAAACTTAGCTATACGATTGTTTGGCCCCTTCACGTCACCACCCCATCGTACGTCCGCCGTGTTGGGTTGCGCGCTTACCAGTTTCTTCCATGGCAGGCGGCAATGAGGCTACTTTATGCAGATGTAATCATTCTCTTTGGCCAAGGTACCTCCTACTACTTTCAAGAGTTTGTTATTTTCATTCGAACCGAAGATTCAGATTTCGGCGTTGGAGAAAGTATCCGAAGATTCAGCTAAAGCAAGTATCCACTCCCTAGGTCTGCCTCTGCTTGAGACATGAAAAACTTGCAGCTGATTAACCTACACACATGAAGCCTCTGAGCTAATAATACGAAGTTTGCAAGATAGTGTGTATCTCCCAGTGCAGAAGCTTAAGACGGTCAGACGTCGCCATTTACTTCAATGATCTAAGAGCATAAATGCAATGTGTACTTTCTTAAGGCGATGCCAGTAATATCGTTTAGTAGAAAATGAAACAGATGTTCAAGGCTATATATAGCCTTCAGTACTAACTCGTTTTAATAAAACGATATGAAACTTTCCCTTCAATTTAAGGATATTTGCTTACGTTAGAGCAGTTTTCGGTAAGGAGTTGAATATCTTGAGAATAGGTGGCGTGGTGATGTTGTGGACGACGTGTCGAAACTCTGCCAAGAGCTCCTCAACTGAAGAGAAGCTCTGGCTGGGGTCATCTCGTATCATTGTGATGAAGTCCCTCAGGGTCATGTTGTGGCCCATGTCGTACACAACCTGATCAGCGAAAACGTAATTAAGAGTGAAAATCTACGAGAACCAAATGTCACATTCCACGTAGCATCTGAGCCTTAGCTCCAGGCCGGACCAACGTTGTATCTCATCATTGGCCCACCGTTCAATTTTGGAAACACGGTTTAATATTTATCATTCTAGGACAAATGTTGTCGATGATGTTCAAGAACTGAAACAGTTCGGTATCCTTCCTACATGGCGATGGAACCTTCGAGCAATAATAGATACCCAGTGTATTGTCACGCTTGCTTTGACTTAGAAAAACTGAAGTCATGGTCGACATAGTGAAGCAATTCTAGAGTAATGTATGAAAGTAAATTACATCCAGTGTGCATCTGCGTAGATGAATATGCGACTAGTTGTTTTCACTGGTTCCCTTTGTATTATTGTTTGTTTTTTGCTAGAACGCCAGTAAGGACAACAGTAAGGATTTACAAGGTGCTGTCTTTCTCTTGCGCCCACATCCCACTTTGCGTGGTGGTGGGGCCCTAACAGAGAGTGCGGCAGCTGATATTTTAAGCTTGAAGAGGGACACTCGGCTGACGTTTAGTTCGACAATTACGCGTTAAATACACGTCATACCACTCTTCTCTCTCCTCTCTTATGGCGGTGAATACGAAAATAAAGTTCTTGGTCGATTACGTGATAACTTTGTTTTTTTGTGCACAGGGGTAAGCTTTGTTTTTAGGGCCACTACACAAAATTACAGCTGTCCGGTGAATAGACACTCATAAAATGCAAACGATATTAGAACTATTGTCGCCCCTCCTCCCTTCCACCCCACTTTCGAATCAATCCGTTGGCTCGTTTTACTACAGCACATCTCATCATATGACGCATCTTATCTAACGAACCGCGTCTCGTCCATATATGTACTGGACACAAAATCGTAGCACTTGTCGGGATAGCGTAAAATTACTGGTTTTACTTTCTTACTTTATCATAAATAGCCCTTCACTGCGACTGCCTTCTATGTTTTTATAAGTAAGGCCGGGCCTGTAGAAAAAATAGGATCAAATTTAATGTAATTTTAGCAGCTACAATCTCAGATTAATACCGGTAAACTTCGTATGAAGTTATTCTCGGGTAAGGTCTGGTTCACAACATACGATTTGTGTTAAATTATTTCGTATTTTATATAGATGCATCATAAATACTATAATCAGCTATACTTTGATCAAAGTTACAGGCTCAGATCTCACGTTATTCTGATTACGTTCACTATTATTTCATACAGAGATAAGCTGTAAACTCTTCGACCTAAAATTGAATGCTCCTGGAATTCACACCGTGAAAAACTATCAATTGAAACAACAGGTATGTTCTTTTGTGAAACGTATAATTTAATATTTTTAATCATATTGCTCAATAAACAAATTGTATTACATGATTAACACAAACTACCTCAGAGCTACATTATATATATTGAATCTTGCTCCACTGCATGGCAAAGTTTACTGTGAAGACAACTCAAGTAAGCCTGAGGTTCCCGCCATGTGCTGTATCAGGTTAACTACGATACTCACCTGCTGCATGAGGGTTTCGATCCTCTCCACCTCTTTCAACCCAAGTTCGTGGATTTCTGCTGGTGTGCTGTTGGTGCCGGTGTGGAACCTGGCGATACATGAATTAGTCTTCCCTCTTTATGCTGCAGCTATTTCTAAAAGATCTTCTACTCTGTCCTGCCTGTTTGCTCAACTAATCATGTCATTAAGATATGCAAGTATAGATTTCATGAACGTTGCAGTGTTCGAGAACACGACACTCATTCGAGAGGAAAAATGTTGCACTTTTATCAGTAAAACCTTATTGGGGATGAGCATTTGCTCGTGCGATGTAACTATATCATTTTTTATAGTGCTAGAAAGCACATATAAGTAAGCTTTTTATATTAGAACTGATTCAGTCGGCGCTCTTCTTCTAAGCTGGCTACGCCAAGAGTAAGCCCTGGTGACCCCCACCCTCATTGGGCCTCAGCCGGGCCTCTGCTTAGATGAGAAACTGACCTTCTTCAGAACACATACGTGTCACGATAACAGCGTAAAAGGCTCGTCTTAGTCAGAGGCGCTAATATTAAAAATTATGACCTCAGTCAAAGAGGTCCAACGAGGTGGGGGCCCACACCAATCGATGAAATCTAACATATGCCTCCCAGGTGAAGTCCAGGCGGCACTGGCGCCAATCTCGCCATTCTGTGTACGTGGATGGTCATACGTGCGTTTAAGTAAGCTTTCTTGCCTCGTCACCACTACAATTAGCACTACCGGCCTAACCTTACCTAGCCTAACCTAACCTTACCTAGCCTAACCTAATCTCCGATATAGCGAGCAGCACAGCACACGAACTTGAATGTCGTCCGCATGCACAGTGATGCGCGTACACAGAATAGTCGCAAACGTACATAGCTCGTGGCCAGTTTGACGCCTGTGCGTCCAGGCTACCCCTATGCAAAAGTACATTTGAAAGTATCAATTAGAAGTCGGGAGATAAGATGCCTGCAACTGAATCTGAAGGAAAACGATTCATAAGCCCTTACTCCTGCTTACTTGATCAGTTGGGCGTAGAGCCGCTCTCCGTCGGGCAGGGACGTAATAGAAATGTTGTCTCTGGTGACGTACTCGGTGGTCACAAAATTCTGGAGTCTCTCAAAAGCAGGCGACACCTGCAAAGGACTCACTTTGTCATGACGTGACATCGCTAACGAAATGTCTACACACTACCGACCAAGATAAGGGGAAACTAAATCAAATTCTCAAATATAGCGGTTGTTCGTAGCGTAGTTACATTTCCAGTTGGTAAAAGTAAGAAACGTTATACTAAGAGGATAAACATCTTTACGATACCGGTCATCGTCATAAAAATGCGTTTCATATGTTTACGTATATACTAAGGCAAAATTTAGGTTAGTTATAAAACAGAGCGTTATAGCTATCAAGGCAATACTAAAGTTTCGAAGAGCAGTGACTCGACTATAGAAGATTCGGTAAGAGAATCCGGAACTTGACTCAGCAGTTTGTTCCCTGCATGAGATACTTACCTATAATTATTAACTCCGCCAAGAAGGTTATGTTTTCGTCAAGTTTGTCTGTCTCTTTTATTGTCTGTTTTCATGTTTGTGTGTCTGTCACCGGGATAACTCAAAAATTTATGGATAAATATTAACGACATTTACATGAATAGTTAAGTATGCCAGCAGGAGCTGATGATTAACTTTTGGTGAATATCCGTGCACCCGTTTGTCCAGTTTGTTTGTTTGTTTGTTTGTTTGCTTGTTTGCCTACTTTTTCATGATGCCACAACTCGAAAAGCTAACGACGGATTTTCATGAAATTTAAATGAGTTGAGTATATCACGAAGTGTAAATGACCAAATTGTTTGTGATGATTATTTGTTCTTTTCTTTGTCGCTGTGTTTATTTTTTATGCTTGTTAGCACGATAACTAAAAAAATTATGAATGGATTTTCATAAAATTTACAGGACTTGTCAGTTATGTTAAAAGATATAAATAATTAAATTTTGGTGATGATCGGATAGTGGGTTCGTGTGTTTGACTAATGCTTTTCAGAACGTTTGTTAGCAGTATAGCTCAAAAATTTATGAACGGATCTTCAAGAAAATCGCTGAAACTGTTAATACTCATAAACGGCGCAAGTGATCGAATTTTAGCGTTGATACAAATAAAATCATGGTTTCAGAACCAGTTAGAATTTTTCGTTACCGTTGCCTGGCTTTGTGGAGGTATGTGCTCCCAGAGTGCTTGAGTTTTAAAGTAATAATAATCCAAGTCCGGCAGCGAGGCAGAATCATCTTCAAGTAAATCCAAGCACGGTGAGGGCATTAACACAGACTTTCATTCATAGAAAGAAGACATCGATCATAAACTTTTACTGCCTGGTGGTATCATTCTATTAGAATATCTGAGCCGGTATGTAAATCCGTTACTTAAGTCCACAATCTATGACAGCCCTAATAACAGAAAATTGTACCTATTACCACTAAAGTAATATCTTAATTATATACTTCAAGCAGCAAAGATATTCCTTTGCTTTACACTTTGTTCTCTATTTATCAATTTCTACGGTATGTAACTGACCTCTTCCAATAGGATCGTCTTTGCCTGGTCTTGAATGGATATTATTTCCTCAGGGGTTAAGGTTTTAGGAAACTCGGTAAAAAAATCTGAGAATATTTTCGAGTCCGCGGTGCTGTTGACGATGTAGGGGTTCATGCCTGCCGCCAGCCTGCTCTGAAACAGTGAATAGAAACATTCAATGGAAATTCTCTTCAGCACGTTTACGGTCCGTCACTGATAGTCGGTTGTGGCCGACCCGCCAGTGGTTGCACCCGTTAAGCAGCTCAACTCTCCGGTTTTCTTCAAAGCTGCAGTATTGACGGTCCTGGAAATCCGACGGTGTAATGAAAACACGATGTCCGCAATGCGAGCCTGATCGGGTCGCACGGCGTTAGAAACACTGTGACGTTTTACCTGCTTGACAGTTCCAAAGCTGCACTGCTGCCTCGGGATTTGAAGGATGTGGATCTTTCTTACAAAACTTAATCTTCCATTATGTAAGGAACCATATAATGCTACTGCTAATAATGCAAATCTTGAGTCAGCGTTTATCATGTAAAGCGCTAGCATAAAATTCTTTAGTTGTACTGGTATGGAGTTTATTGGTACCCCCTTCCTAGTGGAAGTGCATCTTTAAAAGGAATTATTACCTAATAATAACCTAAATTGGAAATAAACATCATTTTGATCTCACCTAATTTTATCTTACCTGGATGCTGTGTCCTTCATATTAGAGCGGGCAACAGCCTGAAGTTTTGCGTTGCCATAATACAAACATGGGAGGCAATTAGAAATCATATAGATATACTGAGAGCCATATGAGGTCAAAGAACCGTGTTGGCAAGTCAGACGTATTGCATAAAAATATTTTTCAATAAGTAGAAAATTTTAGGCATGTATTGCTATGAGTTTATTCCATTGAAAATTGAAGACGGCTTGAAAAAGGGCTGCATGGCTTCCAGTCCTTAAGGATTGCATCCTGCAGATTAACGCTACATAGGCATTAACTTAACAGTTGGGTTGACAATAGCATAACTGTCGTAACTTTTGCATGTATTGTTCGCGTCAGATTAACAATATGCTAGAAGTAATGCAATAAAACTGCTAAGCAGCCTGTGCTGTTCACATAGCTTCACTGACATCTCTGGACAACTACTGGGCTGGTTATCACTGTAAGTGCTAATTCTCGAGAGAAGGCTGCAGCGTTCATTGAGATATTATTGTCTTTACCAAGCAACAGAAGTAGAGTCATGCAAATTAATATTATGTACAGCAGGGAAGATAAGTTTGATGTCGCTGAGTGAAATACATATAATTAAACAAGGAAAAGGCCTTATAGACTCAGCGGTAACGTTATCGATGACTAAAATCCTGGCATGCCTTATTTGAGATCCCTTCTACATACATAAAACGGGCGTCTTGTACTGATTTTGGAAGTCGATTCCGAAGATTAGCACCAAAGAGGGAGGGCACATATTGATCAGATTCTTCTGTGTGTGTAGTATTCACAGGGATATTACTTGGCCAACTGAAGAGACTCTCCACTAACTTCGTAATTTAAAATAAAGTAAAACTTCCTCGGTGCTAAAAGAAATGTCATGCGCAAACTGAATAATTGCTGCATTTCGACTCATTTTCATATCCTCGAGATGGACTAAATTTTCAAAATTACTTCGAATAATAAAAACTACGGGCATGGTTTCATGTGCGTTTAGGTCATCTAACGCCTTGCGAAGTTTGAGTGCATTATGAGGGGGTTTTAGCCCAACTGCGTAGAAGAGTTTCTTAGAAAAGCAAAATAGAAACGACAGCGCGTTCTTAACTTCATCAGCATACAAAAGTTGAGTGAACTGGTGAGAATACATGGAGATGCTGCATAGATTGATATACAAACCATAGGTTTTGCATTGCAAACACATTCTTCGTGCACTGATCTCAACATTTTTACTTAATCAAAACGGCTCTCAATATTTTTCTCTCAAGCCAACAACGGCTCTCAATATTTTTCTCTTTATATACAACGGCTCTCAATATTTTTCTCTCAATTCAACAACGGCTCCCAATATTTTTCTCTTTATATACAACGGCTCTCAATATTTTTCCTTTAGTTAACAACGGCTCTCTTACCATGCTGCGCTCGTGCATGGTTATGTTGAGCGTCATGCCCTCAGTGAGGAGGTCCCTGATCTGGGCCAGCTGCCTGGGCACGTGCTTGAGGCGCAGCAACATCGTGGTGTAGTCGGAGAAGGTCTTGCGCGGCATGTAGGACAGCGTCCGGGGTAGAGTTCTATGGGGACCATCCGTGTTGCTCAGGGGCGTCAAGTATCTGTGCAATGCCAAGTCATATTAGCTATTTTGTTTGAGGGCGTGTCTAATTATCATCTTCATTATAATAATAATAATAATAATAATAATAATATGCTTTATTAGGTACACATATGGAATGGTACACAGGAGACAGCTTAATACTAAAGTTACATTAGATACTAAGACCAGGTAATACTATCATTACTAACTAC
>LQNS02000211.1:45161578-45175816 GCA_001587735.2 Parhyale hawaiensis
TCTCTGCTTGGGATAAGGATATCACAGGTCCTTCCAGTTCTTTCCGAGTGTCTGGCGACAATCCGCTCATTCACATTCACAGTGATACGTTCCAGAATTTTCCAAACATATATGATTGTACAGACAGATTGCACAGCCAAACACCCCTGCAGCCTGTACAGTAGATATCGCTTTGTAGAACCTAGCAAATGTCAGATCACTCGCAATATTTATTATGAACACGCCTGAGTTGTAGAGTTGTAGTTTGTGAGGCTAATTTTGTGGTCTACAAAAAGAAATGCACAGCTCCGTTCTCTATGTATACTCTCTAGTCTATGGATTTAAGCACATTAAGCATTTCTCAGTATAGCGGTCATGCAGTAGAGTCCATAAGCTAATTAGAACAGCACATGACTGTTGACGTTCAGCCACAGATACACCATTAACTACCCAAAAGCAAATAGCCCCTCCGTGTACTACTCACCTGACACCAGAAGCAAGGCCACTACGGTCACAGTCCCTTTCATTCTAGCCTCGCTCGTACGGCTTGGTTGCAGCACTTCAGTAATTCACACTTGACACCAACCGAGCAGGCCTGCCACACGCAGCTCTTGAAACACGATTCTGAGTAGACCCTGCCGATTTGTTGCTAGAAAAAAGTGATACTTTGAGGGCCGACTGAAAGTTTGCTAAAACCATATGTGACCAAGATGAATTAAGGGAGCTGTCAAGCCCAATGCAGACGTAAAGTAAAAATTGCTCAATTAAGTGGCGTTACTGGGCGGAAATGTTGCCTGGGGAATGAATTCAGCAGGATGGCTTCAGGCCAATCTATTTCGTAGAGATCCAGCATATCAAAACAAATTGCAGTCCTGTTTTCTCTGTTGTCCAGTCACTACTACTATATGTAGCTACAGTGTTGTTCTTTATAGTTTACTCTATATGATTGAATGCGTTTCTTGGTAGCTTAATCGAGAAAGATTATTACAAACAAAAAATCAAAGAGAAATATTTGGAAAAAATACACTTGGGCCATAGCATAGTCAAAAGTATGAAAAAAATTTGTATCGATGACAACGATTGTAGCCAGCAGAAACGTACTTGTTTATTATTCATTGATAAGCTTCAAGATCGCACAAAACACTCAGTCACTGAATACTATGAATAGAGAACAAAGCAACCGAAGAATAAATCAGTACTATATAATAATTCACGTCGTGTTTTTATTTATTTATTTATTTGTCTATTTATTTATTATTTATATCTTTCCTGTCACGCTCTACGGGAATAAGATAGGAGAAAATTCAGATTTCAAAATGTAAAATTAAATGGGGGACCTTGCAATCTTTTTCTTCGGCGAAAAAAAATAGTTGGGTACCTTGCAATCTTTTTCTTCAGTATTAGATTTTTTTTGCCGTCCTTTATAATGACGGCACGGGCCACTAGTAAGAGCAATAAAACTTCTGAAGTTAATATTTTATTTTGTATTTTATACAACTTGGAATAAATTTATCCTATAAGCCATTTCACCTGCTAGAACCTTGAAATGTCGTGCCAAGCTTGACGATCTGACAACGTTCTTCCACCGAAATCCGCGAAGGTGCTACTCGGCTTGCGCATGGCTTCAAAGCTAAACGGAAACTATACTGCCAGCGCTAAAGATGTAAATTAAAAGTGTGTAGACTATTGTTTTACGGTAATAGCTACAATATGTGTTTTAGCTTAAACATCCTTATACCTATAAGCTATTGCATGAATTTTGTATTGCAATGAGTAAAAGAAACGAAAACTGACAACCGATTCTAATTGATATCATTCTTGTTTTATTATAATATTAGAAACTCTATTATAACTCATTCTTAGCAAACGCTTAAACCTCACCCAATCAGTGGGAGTAAATACAAAATGAATGAGAGGTCATATTGCATGTAAGCTTTGGTTCACTTTTTTTAGTTTTTGATGCGACCGGCCGCCTTGCAGATCAAGTGGACCACTCAGAATTTGACTTACAGAAACGTGGATTTGACGATGGTTTTTGCAGTGATCGTGACTAGAACGTATTCCTAACCGATCGTAGTTCTTTAACGTACCTTGTTTAAACTATTCCAACTTCAAGTTCCTCGTCCCGTAGCATTAACATGCTACGTTTAACCACATTCACCATCAAAACCACCTCCGTACTAAGCACGTGCACTCCTACTTGCAAAGAGGAAGGCGGTTTGTGTATATGCTAAACTGCTGAACGTCTATCAGATACTGAACCATTACTCCCCCGGGGCAGTTGGATGCCGGCACATGTTATGTACTGTAGAGGCTACTCGAGGTTTGCTGTTGCAGAGGGCCTCCCAAATGTACCCAACACAGGTTGAGGCACTTTCGGGGACGCCACAGTACCAACTAGAGGGCACTCTGAAAATGCATAACTCCACCAAGCAAGGCAACGGATACGAAAAATTCAAATTGGTTCTGGAACCATGATTTTTGAGCTAGCAACACCAAAATCTAATCAATTACGCCTTTTGATAGTATTATAATTACTAAAGTAAAAGTAAAGTCAACTTAGACCACACCCTCACCTGGGAAACCCACATGTACTGGTTTGTGCTGAGGGTATAGGCCCACTGACCCCAAATGAGTAAGTGTAGTTGCAGCCGACCTCTGGTCGCCAAGAACTTTGGCGCCAATTTGACGGAAGGAACAAAGGACCCGAGACCCCCACCCCCCTCATCTGTGAGGACGGTAAGTTCCAACACGGTGCATTGCATGCACACAACTGCCGAGTCAAGGCAACGCAGCACAAACCAGTGCATGTGGGTTTCTCAGGTGAGAGTGTGGTCTAAGTTGACTTTACCTTTACTTTGCCTCGTGGTGCGAGACGATCTGGCGCGGTTGAGGAAAATTCAATGCCGTCATTTTTAATGGCCAGTTAGGTCTAGTTTTTTGGCCTGAGTCACTTCTAGGTCAACCCACCAAACTCCCTGCAAAAAATTATGAGCATTGCTCGACTCTTTCGACCACTCATTGGGTGGACCGACAAATATGTATGTATAGAGAAATATACCTGTATATTAATGTAAGTCTCGTTAAAACGAAGATGAAATCTCGTTTTTGTAAGCTTAACCGAAGTTCTCTAAAACTCTGTGATTTCTCTAACATCTTCACTAGATGTTCGGAGGCTTGTGAATGATAACCATTTTGATATGACAAAATCCGTGTAT
Source organism: Parhyale hawaiensis (assembly GCA_001587735.2). NCBI lineage: Eukaryota > Metazoa > Arthropoda > Malacostraca > Amphipoda > Hyalidae > Parhyale > Parhyale hawaiensis. Next base: position 45,164,776 of record LQNS02000211.1, read on the forward strand.
TCTCATAAAAGGCAACGTTTCGAGCCAGCTCTGCTCGTAATCATGCGTAGTTAAAAAGTGCTGGTCATGCTCCTGACCGGAACAGTGCCATTAATGGCAGACTAAAGGAAATAATGGCTTTGCTAACTTACTACCTATTACTCGTACAAAATATACAATCTACATCTATACCAAGTTGAGTTAGCACCGAGAAGTAAAAAAGAGAATGAAGATTCGAAATTTATCTACCTATAGCATAATAAATCGGTCGTACAACAATCTCTATTATATAAAAAAAATAAGCACTACTAGGGTTCACAGCCAGTGGAACAACAAGGTTTATGATGGCCAGATAGTTGGATGTATAAAAAGCAATCAAGTTAATGGTAAGCCAGAATCATAATATGTTTGAGATGAGATTACGGCCTTCATCTTGTCTGTTGATGGCTGGTTGTTTGCTGGCGATCATAATTGCTTCTGTTATCTTCAGCTCTTGTCTGGATGACCCGCGATGGATTTCAAGTAACAGCGATGGAGGACTTCGACAAATTCCAAAATTTCTTTAGACTTCAGGTGGAGGTTGTGGACTTCTCTGAGATGGCGTTGAACTGATTGGTGCTGCCGGAACCGTTATTGCAGTGTTTGTTTGGTATATATAACTTATATAGGTGTTATGTGAGTTGTTTTGTTTTGAGATGTTTCTCTTTTGCTTTGTAGTTATTTGTCATTTGGCTCTCATAATAACAAACAAACAAACTCATATATTTCTTATATGGAGACTGTGTCCAACAAGGTTAGGACACAGCATCCTGAGGTTTTCATGCTTAGAACTAACATAAGAATAATACTAAAAAATAACATAAGAGGCAATTGGCATTAAGTTTGCAGTGGACCTACTAGAGCAATGCCTGCATCTAAATAAGGAGATGATATTGACATTATTTTCCGTTGAGAGGAGCGTTGGTTACACAGAGGTGGGATGAAATTTTTTTTTTTTTTGAGAGAGAGTATGAAATACAGTATACAGCCTAAAGTGGGCTAGGGCAAGTCATTGCGTGTTAGTAGTACGGTTACAGGGATTTAAAAAAAAAAAGAGGAGAAAAGTGCGATGGAAAATTTAGAATATATAGACCAGCTAACCATATTCAGGAGTGAATGAGAAACGGACATGTATTACAAGAAATAGCATATAATGATAACAATGGAAAAAACTTGAAATAACTAGAATAGATAAATTATATTACACTGAAAGTGACGCTGCACATTTCCAATGTAATTCATTATATAACCGTGATTTCCCCATTTGTGATAGACAATGATTTATTGATGTAAAACAGTCTGTGGAGCATAAGAAAAGAAAAGTAAGCAGAGATCACGTCAGAAGATATGAATTAACTAAGATGTTTACTATGCTGTCACGGTTACCTTAAGAATTTTCGCAAAGAAATAAAGTAAAAATGAATCATTTTCCCACATGGATACGGTACTCAACATATTAGGAGGGCGCAGCACCATGAGTGTTTAATTCTTAGTCTTAAAGCTAACACCGTAACATGAGTGTTTTTATCTTTATGCTTAAAGCTATCACGGGACAAAATTTACCAGACGCCAGATTTTGTTTAACGTCTTCATTCTATGGTAAAAATTATGAAAATGTAATACTAAAACTAGACATACTAAAACAATGTAGAATGCAACAAGATTGGCCAGAGTGTGTTTAACGTTTTCATTCTATCTCTGATGACACAGTTCGATTACTTTACGCCCGTGCAGACGGTCGCTTTCATGGTCCTCTGCACGTACGGAAGTAGTTTCTTTGCTCTCCTGTTGTCCGTTTGTTGGGTTTTAGCCGTGATGAATCTTTGAATTTCGTCGTCATTTGAAAATTGTTTTTTACGAGCCTCTGTTTGATATTCTGCACTTCATCGTGGAACTGTTGCCAGGTGCTAGATACAGCATTTCATATGATGCTCGGTGTAGCAGAGTTTTGATAATTCCTGTTTTATATCTTTTCGGGCAAGTACCAAGATAGTTGATGCAGTCTCTTGTAGCTGTCTGTTTTGTATGCACGGATGTTATAATATCTTCATCATGTTTTTTCAGCAGGGTATCTAAAAATGAAAGCGGTTATTACCTTGTAGTTTGGTAGTAAATTTTATGACAGAATGATTTTCAAACAAGGCTTTTATATTCATGAGCTGTTGTTCTTTATTGACGAGCAAGAAGATGTCATCGACGTACCTAGCATAAATCAGTGGCATTACATCCGGGTATGCTCGGAAGACAGTTGTTTCTAGGTGACTCATATAGTAATTTGCGAAGATCGGTCCAAGGCTGCTTCCCTTAATAACGCCATCTGTTTGTACGTAGAGGTCACCGTTGATATTCTTGAATAGCGTTTGGGTAGTGCAGCGTAGCAGAAGTGCCTTCATTATTATTATTATTATTTTCAGGATGGCTGGAGGGGGAATTTCACTGTGATAGTACATATGTACAAATATATTCTTGAGATGGCATAAATGTAGATTTCGATTAGAAGCAGTTAAAGGAATTTTGACACCCACGACGCGCGTTTCGCTGTTCTCCAGATCATCAGATGGGAGGGTCAACGTTAATAAATTTAGGTCTTGAAATCTTGCGAAATGTAGAGAGGTTACCAAAGGAAGGTGTAACTATGATACCGGATGTTCCAAAAGTATAAATGAAATTTTTAATCAAGCAAATGTTTTATCAATTTTCAACTAGAGTCCGCTGCGTTGACTCCAATTACTGCACGTTGCAGACACACAGATGGCCAAGGGCGACAGTTTACAACCTGTCGAAGGTAAAACGCTGGCACATCAGCATGGTAGTCTTCATAGTATATACAAATCCCCCAATTGGCGAAAACACAGAACAAACAATAGATTATGGTGTGTCTGGAGACCTTCACAACTTCTATGGAGCTCTCAAACAGGTGTTTGGTCCCGTGAATTAGGGCCTGTTCGTGCAATGGACGGGGCCACCCTGCTAACTAGGCAAAGTGGCATTCTTGATCGCTGGAGGGAGCACTGCCGGAGTCTGCTCAACACTCATAACCCTTGCGACCCGACAAGCCTCAGCCGCATTCCGGACCGACCTCAGGTTTATGAGCTGGATGACGTTCCATCCATGGAGGAGGTTTTGATGGTGATTCGTTCCCTCAAGAACGGCAAATCTCCCGGTACAGATGGTATCCTGGGCGAGGTGTTGAAGCATGAAGGTGAAACCCTTCATCATCGCCTGCATGGTCTGATCCGAATCATGTGGGAAACCGGACGGGCAGCGCAGGAGTGGAAGGATACACAAATAATATGAATTTATAAGAAGAAGGGAGACGGAGCAATTTGTGGGAACAGCCGTGGGATCTCCCTTCTCTCAGTCGCCGGTAAATTTCTTGCTAAAATCATTCTTACTAGACTGAACAACAATGTCGTAGACCGAGTCTGCCCTGAGACACAATGTGGTTTTTGTAAGGAACGTGTGACCGTCGATATGATATTTGTGGCACGCCAACTGCAGGAGAAATGCAGAGAGCTAAATAGAGATTTGTGCTTGGCCCTTATAGACCTGACGAAGGCGTTTGACACGGTCAACCAGGAGTTGCTGTGGGAGGTGTTGCGCAAGTTCGGTTGCCCTGGAAAATGCATTGCCATGGTTCGTGCTTTTTTATGATGGCATGAAAGCCAGCGTCTCTGTTGGGGGGTGAGGAGACAGAACCTTTTGCCGTTGAACTTGGTGTCAAGCACGGATGCATCATGGCTCCCATGCTGTTGAACATTTATCTTGCAGCGACTTCGTGCCTTTTTCGCGAAAGATTCCACCCTGGACACGGAGTTGGTATTACGTATCGCCTTGATGATTGTCTTGTTTAACCTTTAGCATCTGCAGGCGAGACTAAAACTTCGAGAGAGGAGATGCCGATGATTCTGTGCTTATAACACGCACGAGAGGACCTACAAGAAGCGCTGAAAGTCATCCATGACACTTATCGGGCTCTGGGGCTTGCTATAAATGCTGAGAAAACAGAAATTCTTTACCAGTGGACCGGTGCTGCCCCAGCAGGATGGTGCTGAGCTGAAAACTTCTCCTCAGTTCAACTATTTCGGCAGCGTGCTTTCCGCAGACTGCTCGGCTGACATGGAGGTTAACTCACGCATAAATATGGTTTCCGCCACTTTTTCTAAAATTCGAAAAAGACTAGTAGAAAATCATAACTTGAGGCAGCAGACGAAAGTCGCTGTGTTTCGGGCTATCGAAGGCATATTCGGCAGTTGGAGTCTTTCCTCATGCAGTGCATTAGAAAGATCGTCGGAGTCTCGAGGCGCGATAGAATACCTAACACGGAGCTTCTTGTGCGAGCTGGTCTGCCGAGTGTTGAGTGTATGCTGCGTCGTGGACAGCTGCGTTGGGTTGGGCATGTGCATAGAATGCCGGACTCGAGGGGCTTCCGAAATGTGTCCTATATGATCAACTGTCTGATGGCCAGAAGCACCATGGTGGACCAAGCACCATGGTGGAGAATCACGTGAGGTTAGGTTAAATAACACTGTAGGTGAGGTTAGATCAATGTAGGTTAGGTCAGACTGGGCTTCTTGGTACCCATTCTTATTCCGATTTGCAAGCACATCCCGCAACAGTAATGATACATTACAAGCCGGAACCTGCAGGGTGCGGATGTACCTACCACAGAACAAAAGCAAAGATCTTCAGTGATGTCTAAGGCCCGTGCCATCCTAGATTTCCCTTATCTAATACTGAAGGAGCTTGTGGAAATTCTACGGAACAAATGAAATGTTCCTAATTATGATGCTCTCGGACCCGTTTAATGAATACGTTGATTAAAAATTGCTCCAAGCCAGGCAGTGAATATTCTGCCTAGGACCTGCAAGCAGTAGCAGCTAAAATTAAAGCTTGACTCCTCCAACTGACCCCTACCCAGGTCGTAACATGGATACTTCGAGGAGGCCCAATCCATCTATCTGATACTGATGAAAGCGTCACAGTAATACTAACGAAGGGACAAGCAGAATTATAAAATAGACTAGCTGGACCCGTGAAACTTTCACGGCTTTGTAAAGCCTTTAAGATAGACCCGTGAAACGTTCATATTTTAGCAGGGTAACACCCCACACTTATTCTTCAACATTGGGACAATGTGAGTGATATATTAGGTCCATCCTCTTGGTTGATAATCTAATACAAAGAATTACCGTCGTGTATTTATATATTTATATTTTAATTTATATTTTTATCTATTTATTTATAGGTTTCGTGTCACGCTGTTAATTAAATAGAAAGGCAAAAATTAGCTCTGGCCTTCCTGGTTGCGCTATCGTCTCGCACGACGCAGATGTGTGCGTGTTTGTGTACGCAGATCGTGTGCGCGTGAGCGGCGTTCAAGTTGGTGCGCCGCGCTGCTCGCTGTATCGCTGATTAAGTTGGGTTAGGTTAGGTAAGGTTAGGTAACGTTAGGTAACGTTAGGTAAGGTTAGAAAGGTTAGATTGGGTTAGGTTGGGTTAGGTTAGGTTAGAAGGTTAGATAAGGAGGTTAGGTTAGGGTAGGTTAGGTTAGGCTAGGTTAGGTTTGCCTAGGTACTAGAAGGTAGCGTTTATTTTATTGGTGGCCCGCGCAGGAAAGCCTACGTGAACGCAAAATCGTCGTGAGAGACGATAGTGCTTCCTGGTTTCATCAGTGAATTCATCTGCTTGACGACTGTGGTGATCCTGCCAAGCTTCATTAAAAACTGATATGCAAAATATTCCAGGTTACAGATGATGGCACTCGAACCGGATGTCTGATTCCGGTCTTTCTTTGACAGCGTTGCAGTCCACTCGATGGAGATGCATACAGCTTCTCTAAACAATCTCTTCGATCGTGTTGTGTACTCTCATTTGAGATTTCCTTCATTCAAGCTTCAGGTGATACTCTTATTTTGGTAATTATCGAGGCAACTGGTAAGATATTCTTGAAAATTCAACTGATGCGTAAAGACCACGATGATTTCTCGTCAGCAAATTATTTTCTCCTCATTTTGGATTCTTCTTTCAACAGAGCAAGTTATCTTAAGAGGAAAAATTTCCGAGTCCGAGTTATATGCCACCCTCGAGTGTCTTGGATACAAAGGTCCGTATTTATTAGAAGCAATATTTACTTCGTGCAAAAAAACATCGCTTTTTTGCGTATCACCAAAAGTAGCTTGGTGTTGTTCAGCCTTGCACGTTTATCTATGCTGTTCCCTAATACAAGTTGGCAGTTGCACAGCATCTTACATTCACAAGAAAGTTAATAAGAGCCTTACATGTATAGAAGGGAGCTGAACCGTCTACCCTTGTTAGTCTACCTATTACTATATAGAGTGCCGGCGCTGTCAATAATGACAGCGAAGAATTTGAGAAGACCTGTCTTGTGTTGCCTGTAGCATCATCGAAAAGATATTAAAGCAGAGCCTACATGTATAGAAGAGAGCTCCCTGTCTGGGTAATGCCGCGTGTTGACGAGACATGTTCTTCATGATTTCTAAGGTTATCAACTAATTAGGCTAGACGGTTGAGCTCCCTTCTATACATGTAAGGCTCTTATTAACTTCCTTGTGTAGGATGCTGCGCAACTGCCAACTTGTATTAGGGAACCGTACAGATAAGCGTGCAAGACTGAACAACACCACGCTTTTTTATATACTACGCAAAAAAGCCATGAGTTAGGTATAGCGAAGAATTTGAGAAGACCTGTCTCGTGTTGCCTGTAGCATCATCGAAAAAATATTAAAGTAGTGCTTATATAGAAGAGAGCTCCCTGTCTGGGTAGTGCCGCGTGTTGACGGGATATGTTCTTCAAGATTTCTAAGGTTATCAACTATTTGGACACTTTATATAAGAAAAGCACTATACTTCAGTGATATCTCAGACCCGCACCTATCATCTTAATTTGATCCTATCCAATGAGCTTGCATAGAGAAGGAGGGAGCCAGTAGTCTAGCCCGTTGAAGCTCAAGAGTCTCTTATGGCTGTCAGCCAGTTGTCCTATGCACCAATCGCATATCAGTAAAGAGTCTCTTTTGGCTGCAGCCAGTCACTTAAGCACCAATCGCATATCAGCAACTCGGTTCGTCTGCTGCTCCCCCGTGAAACTCAGTGCTCCCCCGTCTTTTCCACCTATGAGCATCTCAGCCATAAGAGATTTGGTTGACTCGCTGGCAAGTCTCTAATTGGGCCACAAAGCTCCCTCCTTCTCTATTGAAGCTCCTTGATCCTAGCCAATACTGAAAGAACGTATGTAAATTCAACAGAATAAAAACATTGTTACTCACTTATAATGCCCCAGACCCGTATCATGAATACGAAGCGCAAAGACTACACATTACGAAATATGTTCCAAGCCAAACCGCCAATCTTCTGCCTATGACCCGTGAGTAGTTTCAGCATAAAAAAGTGTAAACTTTGTCTCGTTGTTTTCTCACGAGATGGTATCCAATATACCGAAATTTTACCCTATCGAGCTAATTGTGGAAGCGTAACGGTCATACTAACTAAGGAAGGAAGGAACGTAGGGAGAAATAAGCAGAATTATAATATGATTCTTTAACCTCTCAATCTTTCGCCCAAACTTTCCTCTGCCCGCTCTTCTTTCTCGTCGATCATTCCAAGTCGCGTGTCTCCTACTCAAGGCATCGCTCGAAATTTTGAACGAGTTTTCGCTAGGCATAAGAAATGCAACCATTGTTAAAAGGTGCATCAGACTGGCACTTAGGGCCAAAGCCACAAGCTTGAACTCAACCGGAAAGTCAACTCAGAAAGATCTTTCTAGCCATTTATTTCTGATCTTACAGGACCTCATGCGAAACAACTCCGACAGACTACTCAGTTCGACTCCGGAGGTAGATCGAGTACTTTAAAAGCAATGTACTAAATAATTTTCTAGTCAAAAGTACAAAGGTTTTCAAAAGATTGTGGTTCTAGTGTTATATTTAACAGGTTTCAAGGCAATACAGCAAGTTGTGCTATATATGAACGATTTATTATTGCCCTGATTGTAGATTGAATAAAATGACTTCTTGGCATTTTTCTAATTACTTGCGTGGGATGTTGCATTTTGTACCAGCTAACTGACGATTTCATGAATTAAAGTAGAGCATTTTGAGAGTGCATACCTCCGCCAAGCAAGGCAGCGGTAACGAAAGATTCAAATCGGCTCTGAAACCAAAATTTTCTATCTATCAACACCAAAATCTGATCACTTGTGCCTTTTGCTCATATTAAAAGAGTCTGTGATTTTCTTGGAGATCCGTTTATAACTTTTGGAGTTATGCTGCTAACAAACATTTTAACAAAAATTAGTGAAACACACAAGCGGACATACCGATCATCACCAAAATTCATCAGTTATGTCTTTTAATATTAGTAACAATCCCTGAAAATTTCATCAAGGTCAATCCATAATTTTTGAGTTATTGCGCTAACAAACATTTTAACAAACATTAGTTAAACGCGCAAACAGACCTACCGATCATCACCAAAATTTGATCTGTTATGTCTTCTAGCATGACTAAAAATACCTAAAAATTTCATAAAGATTTATTCATTTTTTTAGATATTGCGCTAACAAACATAAAATGAAGCACAGCGACAAACAAACGAACGAACAAACATATCATCACAAAAATTTGATCATTTACTTTCTGTAATAAACCCAACAACTCATGTAAATTTAATGGAAATCCGTGAACTATTTTTTAAGTTATGGCACCAACAAAAAACAGGCATACAAACGGATGAACAGATCTTTATCAAAAGTTAATCTCTGTTCCTCCTAACATACCTAACAACCAATGTAAATTTCGTCAAAATCTGTTCATAACTTTTTGAGTTATCACCCGACGAACACATAACCTCCTTTGCAAAGGTAACTACGAAATGCCTTTGTCAAGGTATAATGGAATATTTGTGGTAAGTTGTGGCTTTCTGAATTCTTGCACTCCAGATCTGAACTGACATTTGAAACTGTACTAATGGGACCTATGGTGAGTCACCTGCATGGCTAACAATGGCCAGTGCACTCAACAATGGCCAGTGCACTCAACAATGGCCAGCGCACTCAACAATGGCCAGCGCACTCAACAATGGCCAGCGCACTCAACAATGGCCAGTGCACTCAACAATGGCCAGCGCACTCAACAATGGCCAGCGCACTCAACAATGGCCAGTGCACTCAACAATGGCCAGTGCACTGAACAATGGCCGGCGCACTCAACAATGGCCGGCGCACTCAACAATGGCCAGTGCACTCAACAATGGCCAGTGCACTCAACAATGGCCGGCGCACTCACTGCTGTGTGTCTACCAAAATGGCTCGCTAAACAACGTGTTTGCCGAAAAGCTCTTGTTGCGTTGCGCTTGATGGGCTCCGTCAGCGTCTAGTCCCCGGGTACTGCTGCGGAGGTATTGGCCCTAACCAGAAATAAGGATTGTCGAGAGGAAGGGGCTGCAGGTCGTCGAAATTATAGCCTTCCGTCGCTGGCACCATAGATCTCGACGATCTGTGGTTGACTGCATCAGTACAATAGTCGTATAATAGCTTTTTATGGTTCACGCAAAGTTGTGCTGACAACGACGTTACAAAACATTCCAACGAGTGGATGAGTGAACTCGTTGAGATGAATGATGTGTGAACTCGTCCTCGCTTGTTAAGAATTAGACATCTCTTTAAATTTTATATGAATTAGCAAGTGGGAAGCAGTACCATCTTCTACTGTGTTAGACGGACACAAGAACTCACGAGCTAAGCAACTTCCAGCCGTAAACATTGCGCTGACTAAGCGTTAGATTGGGACGGCCTTAATATTTCCGAAAACTTGAATCAAGCACATTTAACTTTTACCTCGAACGCCATGTCTCCATCGAGTACACCCGAATTTCTCTTAATTCGATGTGAAAAGTAAACTGCAATTTACGCGTGTACATATCTGATTCATTCAAGAGGCTCAGTACTCACTTTTTCATATGCTGGAACATTATGCAGCAGCTTGTATTTAAGCTATAAGGAGTAATACTACTATATGACTATGCGAAGTGTACTTTGTAGTTTCTTAACGTCAATGACACATTTTATGAAAGCAACATGCACAGTATTTTATAAAAATACAGTAGGCGACGTAATCCAATAAGGGTGTGTTCATTTGGGCAGCAAATTAGACCTCTGAGGCTAGACTTGTCTGAATCTTGAGACACATGCTCTGGTTTCGATTTACTTCAAGTTTCAGGCGTCGATTCTCAATCAGATACCTGTAAGACTTCTATGCATTCAGTCTTATGCCGTAAAATGGAGATTTCTGTCGGCTCTCCATTATCGGGCCACATTTCTTACACCTGCAGCAGAATTCCAAGTGATGGAGCCGAAGTTACTGCCTGCAATCCCGGACAAGTCAAGTGGACTTGGCTGAGAGCGACTTTGACGATCCGCTCCGATGGGCCCTTGGCACATGAAGACCTTCGATAAGCGGAGAAAGACGTGATTATCTTTCTATTTAGTTACTCATGTCAACAAAAGGCAATACCAAGACGTGAACATGGCATTGCTATAAACACTTCTCGGCATCGATGAGCAAACTCGCTATGTAGATTACTAATGTATCCGCTGCTTCGGGGAAACATTATTCCAGGCTTCAGAGTTTTCCCAAATTATTTCATCGAGAATGTTTCCATATGCAGTTGAATGAAGTCTGTACTTCAGCAGGACATTTTCAATTGTGAAAAATTGTAAGATTGTCTTAGGGCTGTGGTTTGGGACAAAGCCTCAGGCGATGTCGGTACCGCAGAGACCACATTGTGCTGATTTTTTTTTTTTTTTTTTGCAGTACAGCGTTTACTGGGCCCTGTAACCTGACCTACGTCCCTACACAAACGGTATCATCAAGTTAGAATTACTATTCCAACGATTTAGATTCAGGCCTACATCAGAAATATTAAGGAGAGCCGAGTGGCGCTTGCCTGTAGGGATAACCCCAAGGAGTTTTACGCCTTTGTCAACCGACATAGGGTTAAGAAA
>LQNS02000211.1:45188311-45224253 GCA_001587735.2 Parhyale hawaiensis
AGCAAATCGAGAAAGAAGAGGAAAAACAGATGGAAGAAAGATCAGTAGGAATAAAAGGTGGAAAGGAAGCAAAGTGGGCACGAAACACGGACAAGACGATCGTGATGGCGACCCAACGGGTCACGGGTCGTCTAGTTTTATATAAAACCCTTAGAAGTTCTATTTTCTAGTTTGGATATGGAGCACCTAAGGACTCTTCAACCAACCAAATATAATACATATAACGATAACTTCCCTCGGTAAAGCCTTTACATGATATTCTCACGCGCACTTTACAGTATAGTAGAGTAGCTGTTGAGGCCTATAACTCTGGAGAATCAAAACACATTATCATGTTACTACACATTCGTCCTGATCTACTTATTCATATCTTTTTAAACCTCACTTAAATCTCACTTTAAACCTCACTTAAACCTCACTTGGGTAATTGTGTTAAGATAAATTATTGCTTCTCTCAGCAACAAATTTTTAAGGATTCGACATGAAACAATTAATTTTTTTTATTAGAGGCTCTTAAATTTCGAAAACTGCCGGAATTTATTCCTTAATAACTTTTTCAGATATGTCGTGCGATATTTTTTGAAAATCTTGTGGCACTTGGGCACTTCCCTAGTTTCTCCCAGTTGAATAGATGAAATTTTTTACTGTACAGACATAAGCTATGGAAATTTCTGACGAGTACTTGAACCTGAATAATTTAGATACGCTCCTGTTTAAATCCAAATAATAAGCAGCAGCGTTTAAATTTTAAAATGAACGTTCATGAAGCCGATGAAGTTGATGACAGTGCTGTTAGGAGATAGGTTAATTGATTTCAGAGTGGTGACAGAGAAGACGGTGACAAAATGCTCGCCGGCCGCCCATCCGCAGCAACGACCCCGAAAACAAAATACACCTCACTCAACTCCTCTGCACCGATAGGTAGATAACGGTGACTGAAATGGATGTGTTCGAAGCGAGTGTCAACTCCGACCGTTACATTGAAACGTTGACCAAGCTGAAAGCACATAGTCTATTGCCCCGGGGAAAGCCAGAAATAAGGGAAACAACTATCTTGCAACATCACATCAAGCCACACGCAAGCTTTTAAATAACAAAGTTTCGCTGAACGCTGCTATCACACCCACCGAATAGTCCCGACCTAGCACCATCAGATTTCCAATTGTTCGGACCTGAATGACTCATTACGTGGGCAACGTTCCCCCGGCAACAAAGCCATTGCGATCAGCCATGACAAAAAAAAAAACAATGGATCGCCTCGGCAGGCGCTGCCTTATACGACCGAGGCTTGCAAGCTCTGATTCGTCGCTGGCAAGAGTGCATTGAGAACGGTGGTGATTACACAGGAAAATAAATTCTGGAGCACAAAAAGTCGCTCGTTTTAATGATGCCACTTCCGTGTACGTAGCTCTCAACTTTTTGAGTTCAAGAATAAGAAGCATTCCTCTTAGAGCGACCCTCGTATAACGGCGGTCTCCTTCATTGTACAAAAATTAGGCCCTCAAATTCCTTCGATGGTTATGATACTTTCAGAGGCCTTACTTATTAGATATCAATTACTTAGCAATTATCTTTATATGTGCTGACCATATCTATAGGCAATACGACATATGAGAGCCAATCAATTTATTTTTCTAGCCAATTAATAGTTTAATTTAGCAGTCCTGCCTTTATACATTTTCTTCGAATAAAACAATTCTTATTGGAACTATACTGTTTGGAGTAACAGCAATAATTTTAGCATTGATAGGATTTTTGTCACAATTGCGCGGACAATATCTGGCAACATTCTCTAACCTTGAGGCCATTGCTGGTCTGCGCTCGTAGTGCTTCACACAATGTGTACTTAAGCGACATAACTATATTCAGAAATGCGCTTATTGCACACATTCATGCGAAGTCTCCGTCAGTTTTATTCTCTTCTGTTGCTCGTACGATATTATATTCACACTAAACTTATAACGAAAACGCTTCTATAAATTAGTTTTATGGAAATTTGCTTCATTTTTTTCATTACATTAGGGTTTCTGTGAAACTCTTGAAGAACAACATGAAAAATTCCTTACTGGTATACAAGATCTAACCGTTTCAGCCTTCTGTAACGGCTGTTTTTAGAGGACGTGTCGTTACCGTTTTCTTTACCCGGAGTGGCATTTGGCAGCAACATAGCTGCCGGTTGATATCTGGCGCGTGTCAACTATTCCAAAGCAACGTTAACTTTCAGTATCACTGGAAATATTTTCCGCGAATTTTTAATGTAATGTATTTATCATAAATTTAATTTTATATCTGAAATGTTCATAGTTTTCTATTTTAATCTGTTTCTAACTCGGAATACGTCTTCATATTATATCTACGCATCTCTGAAATAATTTTACAATCTTTACTGCTAAAGCACATCAGCTTTTACCAGCAAGCTTAGCTTCACAGTGACTTCTGATGTCATTATATACCACGATGCTATCCACTCAGTTGAATATGCTGCATTTGGCTCTTCCATACTGGTTCCAAGCATATTGTAATGTATTATTTACCTTCAAATGCCAATCTTTACTTACGTTAGGGCTGCCTTTGGTAATGAGTTGAATATCTTGAGAATAGGTGGCGTGGTGATGTTGTGGACGACGTGTCGGAACTCTGCCAAGAGCTCCTCAACGGAGGAGAAGCGCTGGCTGGGGTCATCTCGTATCATCGTGATGAAGTCCCGCAGGGTCATGTTGTGGCCCATGTCGTACACAACCTAATAAAAGCCAGAATGGGTGTGCACGTAAATCACCTACCCTACTCATTCTGAAACTTTTTCATAGCTACTTTCTCTAGGAGAACAATAAAATCTTTGTTTGTGCTCGGTGAATTTACATGAAATGGAACTTGAGGCAAAATGGGACTTTCAGGGATCGCATCAATGCTTCTGATTACAGAATCAGAATGAGATAGCCCTATGTGGATTTTCCACAAAATGAAATAACTAGAATACATGCGATCACATCACTCCATTACCATCACTTTGTCGATTTGATGATACAAAAACATCTATTCGAAATGCGGACATTCATAAAATTGCTACATAAAACTGGGTTAAAAAAAAATAAACATTAACTTTGACTGCACCCTCCACTGGGAAACCTACAGGCAGTGGTTCGTGAGGCAGACATAAGCCAACTGGCCCTAGAGTAGTAAGTACAGCTGCAGCCGACGATGGGTCGCTAGGAACTATGGCGCCGAAACGGAAGGTTCAACGACCCGCCACCCCTTACCCTAAGGTAAGTACCCCCACGACAGCTGTGCGCACCAAGCAAATTTGCTGATTCAGCTCGCCGAACGCGTGACAAAGACCACTTGGCCTGGGGATCGTTCCCGGGACCCTCAGCACAACTGCAGCACGTTATTCCGCTGCTCCAAGCATTGCAGCGGTCGATTGAGCCGTCAGAGCCGATCTAAGCCTATCCTACTCGATTGAGCGCGTCCAGAATTGCATGAATGAACTTTAACTTGGTCGTTCTGAATCGCATATCAGTTGCAAGAAGCGACCCGATTTCATTGAACCAACTGAAAGCTCCATTTTATGAATGGAGTAACATTAAGTTCTTGGAAAAGAAAACTTCACAGGAAATCGAATGAAGCCAAGTCAGCGCCTGGAACTCTAATTAACATGTGGAAGCCATTGCAGCTGTTTGCGGTTTCGGAAAAAGTCAAAATGAGAGGGACTACTTTAAATCGACTTTGACGACTTATAGGTGCCGTAAGTCTTTCTACCAACCTGCTGCATGAGGGCCTCGATCCTCTCCACCTCTCTCAACCCAAGCTCGTGGATTTCGGCTGCTGTGCTGTTACCGCCAGTGTGGAACCTGGTGGGAATTATAACAGGGACGTCACTTCCCGTTCATAGCAGGCTTTCCATTAACGTTTATTTGCTATTGCTGCCTCCTTATGTACTAAAACTTCTGCCCTTCCGACAAACTATAATACTTGCAGATCTGCCATACATTAAAATTACAGTACTTGTATATAATGTATGTTTTTGATATGCAAAATATCAGACTATAAGTGACCTTGTTTCTAGTTATAATCCAGGCTGAACACTTCGTTCCCAGCTTGAAATTTTTGCTGCTATGATAAATGAATAATTTGACAGAAGTCTGACAATGTTATCCACACCAATCGCAGCTCTCACCCTGCAATAATTTACTGGCACTCACTTGATCAGTTGGGTGTAGAGCTGCTCTCCGTTGGCCACGGAGGAAATGGAAATATTGTCTCTGGTGACGTACTCGGTGGTCACAAATGTTCGGAGTCTCTCAAACGCGGGAGACACCTGCAAAAACGTCAGGATTTAGATCGAGAAATCACGCTAGTGATATCTAGGTAACTATCAGTGAGAATAGACTGCTGCAAAATATAATGAATTTTGGATGCTTGGAGAGAATAATTTAATCGAGCATTTGTCAACTCTGTGATTTGCTTCCACGCAGCAACTGCCGTCTTCAAACGTGGCGACTGCAAATTTTTTTAAAAATCTTCCGCCGAGCTCAAGCCTTTGCAGTGTTAGTAAAGTGCAATATATTCTCACTTTTATGTAACTGACCTCTGCCAAAAGGATTTTCTTCGCCTGGTTCTGGATTGATGTGACCTCCGCAGGTGTTAAGGTTTCAGGAAACTCAGTGAAAAAATCCGAGAATATTTTAGAGTCGTCGGTGTTGTTTACGATGAAGGGATCCATACGAGCCGCCAGCCTGCTCTGAAGAATGAAGAGGAAGATTAACAGTACAAATTTTCAGGCTGAACATCAAATGTTCACTACAGGTGATCGTTTTTTTTTTTTGCAGCCATGACGTCATAATCGTTACTAGAATGTCTTGATTTTGTTTAACGTACAAGAGACATTTTAAGGATATTGTACTATATGAAAATATAAGCTGTTATTAATGGATAAAGGTAAAGTCAGCTTGACCGCACCCTCAACTGGGAAACTCATACGCACTGGTTTGTGCAGCGAATGTAAGACCATTGGCCCCAGAGAAGAAAGTGCGGCTGCAGCCGACCAAGGGTCATCAAAATTATGGCGCCATTTTGATGGAAGGTTCAATGACTTGCACCCCGTATCCCCTCATCTCTAAGGAAGGTAAGTACCCTAACGGTCGCTCTGCATCCCTACCACTGCCGAGTCAGCACATCTAGATCAGCAAAAAGCTCGTATGGCTGGGTTGGCCTCGAACTGAGATACAAGAGGTGTGAGCTCAAAACGTAAGCAAGCTGATGCCGTGCCATAACCGAGCTCTTACCATAACCGAGCTCTTACCATAACCGATCTCTCACCATAGCCGAGCTCTTTCCATAACCGAGCTCTTACCATAGCCGAGCTCTTACCATACTGCGCTCGTGCAGGGTTATGTTGAGCCGCATGCCCTCAGTGAGGAGGTCCCTGATCTGGGCCAGCTGCCTGGGCACGTGCTTGAGGCGCAGCAACATCGTGGTGTAGTCGGAGAAAGTCTTGCGGGGCATGTAGGATAGAGTCCACGGGAGTGTTTTCTGGGGACCATCCAGGTTGCTTAGCGGTGTCACGTAACTGCACAATACAAAGTAAATATAACCCTATTGCTCGACAAGGAATCAAACACAATTATCAACAGATACTGATAGGGCGTAGCGAGTTCTTTCTGTCGCTGAATATTTTGTCAACAAATATTGCAAACCGTTCTCAATGTTTTTTTTTTATTGATTCAGGTTGGTGCAGTTCCTTTGATAACCTAAGGGTACTGGCATACCAAAAGCAGTTGAGCGAGAAGCTGGCAGGCCGGCTGGCAGCTTTTGAGAAGCACAGATCGAATGCATTGGAGTGCGCACACCGAACAGCAGCAGCGGCCTGCTCAACTGCCACTGTTCGATGTGCGCGCTCCAATGCATTCCGTACTTCTCAAAAGCTGCCTGCCTACCAGCTTCTCGCTGAACCGCTTTTGATGTGCCAGCGCCCATAGAATTATCTCTCAAGAGCTGCGTTTAAACTGAAAAGCGTTGAAACACTTCACAACAGCATTCGTTTTTACCTTCAGATGATTTATGTGATTTGAGAGTGAATTACAAATTATTATTATTGTAATTATTGTAATATCGGTTGCATAAGCCGCCCTCGACACACCATGGTGATTCAGGAGAAGACAAGGAAGGGATACGTAGTATATCGGCAGCAGCGTGGAACCCAAGCACGAAGGTGGCTGAACGCGCACCGGGACAGCAAATCAAGAAAGGAGAGGAAGCACAGAGGAAAGCATCCTCACCATGACTATGAAGCAAAGTGGGCACAAAAAACAAATGTCCCAAAGGTCTAGATGTAATGGCTAACGGGACTTACAAAATCTCTCTGAGTTCGATGCTCTCCATAACACATGATGGACGAACCTAACTGCAATAAATGGCGAAGTCATGCCCTACAAGGTAAAAATCGTTCAAGAAGTTGACCACATTCTAATAGCGGTGTCGTAGCACGTTTACAGTGAGCAGAACAGGGACCGGATGCTCAAACGACTTGAAAGTTACAAGCATCGTAACTGTACAGCTGCATGCACGAATGCTACTATGTAAAAGTTGAAGTCTTGTATTATTACTCTTCGCTCCAACATCGCAGTCTGTCTATTATTTACGAATTCTTCATTTGGAGGTTCAAAGCACTTTGATCATGACTGTGAAGATCAGTATAAGAAAATGACAAACACAGAGCTGTGATACCGGTGCTTCTTTAAGGAACTATACAGTTTACGTTACCGTCAAGGAGTTTGTGCAACCGGACCCAGGGCGTGATCCTAAAAGAGGTGGGTCGCTATTCTCTGACGATTCCGCAATCATTATGGACCACCACGAGCGAGGTGTTAATCAGATTTTTCTCTCCTGAGCTGGAAACTGAGAGCGCATGGTTTTGATTTGATTTTAAGGCTATCAGTATACTTTGTAGCATTTATCACACTTGCCCTAGTTGACCTCGGCCCACTCATCAGCTGCCGAAATATGTCATTATCGGCTACACTTTGGCGTCCAACATACTTCTGCTAAAAGTTCGACCAAAGCGAATTACCAGTACAGAGCATAGTAGTAGCTCCTACTCAACTGGCATTTGACCTCTTCCGAGTAATTTTGTAACTTACCAGTGGCCATTGCATCCGATAGGAGCATTCCTTCCATCTCCAAGGAGAGCTTACCTTTGTTTGAGGTTCTTACGTTGATTCGAAAAAATTTTATCCAATTTCGATCAATTTGTTGTAGGGACCTCTTGGAAAGAGTGAGTAGTGATTATAAGTATCGTGTAGCAAATCAATAGCAAGGCGTGCAGTAAAAACCATGTTGTACATAAGTCTTACGTTTTGAATGCAGCTCCTTCTATATAAGTTTGAAGAGTTTCCTTTAAAATTTTCATGTTGATGACGTCATTATGCTCGGAGAGGCTCGGTTCCAGGGCCTCCGCCTGCTCCAGGAATAGCTTGACGGCCGCCAGGCGCTCGTCGTACGCCGCCAGCGACATGTCCGTCAGACGATGACCGTAGTCGTGGATCCCAATCTGAGAGCAAATTTTCATTTGAATCGTATGCACGGAAATCTTTTCTAGAGTTAGAAGTGTCCTAAAGTTCAGTCACTGGAAGATGTTTTGCTGTGATGTATTTGGAGAGAATTGGAATCGACTTTCAAAGAAGTTAGACTCAGGTATATATGTAGAAGCAGTGAATCACCATTACATCCCTATAGAATCGTTACTCTATTTCTGATTTACAGGCTCTCAGAATGAAAATAAATGTAGGAAAGGTTAAGCGAAAGTCGTTGACACAGAATAGGATCCAAAGATCGTTCACGGCCAGATTTCGGGGCATGCAGGAGTATGATTACAACGATTTAGCTGTCTCCAATTGTATTCAATACAAAGAAGATTCGAGTGATTTATAATCATAAATGTTTGGAAAATGCTGGAACGTATCACTGTGAATGTGAACGAGCGAATTGTCGCGAGACACTCAGGAAGAACTGGAAGACTCGTGATATACGCATCCCAAGCAGAGATGGTGGAAAAGCCGTGGCCACAAAATATTCTAATAGCTTCGCTGTACTGGGAGCAAGATTGTTTATAACAAAATGCCTCAGCATATTCGAATCGCCACTGATTTCAAAACTTTAAAGTTCAAATATTTGCTGGATTTTCCTTAAAGAAGAAAACCAGATTGACCAACGGTCAGCGGTT
Source organism: Parhyale hawaiensis (assembly GCA_001587735.2). Lineage (NCBI taxonomy): Eukaryota > Metazoa > Arthropoda > Malacostraca > Amphipoda > Hyalidae > Parhyale > Parhyale hawaiensis. Next base: position 45,196,530 of record LQNS02000211.1, read on the forward strand.
AAGTGCACTGTGGAGATAATTCGATGCTGGCTCTCTTTGGTCTCTAACTGCGGCACCACAGAAGACACTCAGCAGCGTCACTCCACACACGTGGGGTGACGTGAGGAACGTCACCTGGACTTCTTCCGAAGACGCACAAGGTACTTAAGACTGCAAGTGCCGGATGACCTGCAGCTCGGCCATTGCTGGCACACGAAAACTAATTTTATCAAATCATTGATGGACGAGTTGCCTGAGCACGTCAGATGTGTACCAGGCAAAATGTTGACGATCCTGTCTGCTCACTCTGAAAATACCTTAAAAATACCTTTAAATGTCTTTAAATATCCTTAAAATACCTTTAAATACACTTAGAATACCTTTAAATATAGCGAACTAAAGAAACACAGCCTGAGCACATAACTCCTCAAAGCCAAGCAATATCGAAGAAAAATTTAAATTGGTTCTCAAACGAGGTTTTTCTTATGATCACAGAAATTTTATTGTTTGTGGTTCTTGACATTTCTAATAATTTCTGTTATTTTCTTGAAGATCCGTCCGCAACTATTTCAGATTTGTTGAGTCCAGTCTCAACACACAAAAGGACGAACAAGTCGTCACTAACATTTGGTGATTTGTGCCTTGTACCATTTCTAATGCTTTCTGCACATTTCATTGAGAGCTGTTCATAACTCTTTGGGTTAAGTGACTGGGAAACATAAAAACAAGCAAGCAGACAAATAGACAAACGGACCAACAAATCATTACAAATATATCGGCCAAATGCTGTTCATAAGATTTCTAACAATTCATGCAAATTCCATCAAGATCCGTTATAACTGTTTGAGTTATGTCACCAATGAAATTCAGGGAGACAAACAAATATTATTGAACTTATCTTCACTAAAAGTTACTTATTTGATCGTCTTAATATATCAGTGCACTTCTTAAATTTCATGAAGATCCGTCGATAACTTTTTAGGTTTTTTTGGAGACAAACGGAGAGACAAAATGCTGACAAAACGTAACTCCTTGCGGAGGTAATAGCTAATGCCTTTAATGAACCAAAGCGGAAAATATAAATGAAACTACGGGCTTCAAGCGTGTAAACAGCAACCGTCACTTACAGCTGTAGCGAACTCGGGCATATTCTTCAGCTGCCACTGGAATACGTCATCACACAGCTGCTGCACTGCAGCGGACAGAACCAGTTGCTGTTGCTGCTGCTCTGGCTCACAGCTGCAGCAACTGCTGTTGTTACTGGTAAAGCGGTTGCTGTTGCTGACGGCGCTGTTGCTGCTGATGGTGCTGTTGCTACTGTTAACGGTGCTGCTGTTGCTGCTGCTACTGACAATGCTGCTGGCACTGCTGCTGACGATGCTGTCGTCGCTCTGGACGCTGACAGGACGGTCGGCATCAGGGCCTGTGGCGATGACTGCTGCCCGAAGTCAACGAATTTCAGACTGATTGCTACCTGCCATGCACTTAATGTCTATTACATCAACCTTGCTTGATGGACCGATGAAGAATAAGGGCGTTAAGGGGCCTAACGGTTTCATAGCCGCGGTTTTCTGCCTACTTTTTGCATTTTTAGCCTCTGAACAATTGCGATGCAGAACTGATCTGTTCTTGGACCCCCGCAGATGTACGTCGTATTCGCGGCGGTGATACAAATCATAGGTTCAACCCCCGACCCGACGGCAGAAAAGATCTCTACTGGTTCACATATTTTGGAAGCACCCAAGGACTATTGCAAGTGAGCTGAAGAGGTAAAGAATAATTTCGACTGAGATGAGTGGATATTTCTTTAGCATCGCTTGTGCCAGCCAGTGGATATCGATGTATCTTGGCTCCTAGTATTCGGCTGAATGTCAAAATAAAAGAAAAAGTTCAGTTATGCTGAAAAGTTCCATGCTTATAGCTTTACATCGGTAACCTCCATATATGCACAGTATTTGATTCACCTAAACTATTTTTCAAGCCTCAATAACTCTTAAATAACTATCAGAAGAGAGTTGCTTCGTCATTGAAAGTTGGGTTGACATCTTCGGAAGTCATTTTCCTTTTTATCTACGTAGATTATGACGGAGATTAGTTATTATTACCTATGACTAGTATTTTCAACAGAAAAATATCAACGATACACTAGGCTAGTCGCGATATGATTGGATCAACGATACCTAGCAACTATTATGTGTATAGCAACAGCCATAAATGTATGTATACACACAGTGGGGAAAATGAATATTCGCACACCATGAAATTGTTTATTTAAAAAATATAGCCAAACAAAAATAAATATATTGATACAGTATATGTATTTTTTGCGCAAACAACACACACGCAATAGCAAAACAAGTAAATTACTCTATAATAGAACTTATACATCACTTTATATATTTTGGATTCAAAAAAGTATTGAGATTGTTCTGAGACTACTGAAATAATGTCGCGAAAGTAGCGTCCCTAATCTAGTACAACTCCCTTTTCCCTCTATTAGGTTACCACTATTGTCACACTCTCGTAGCTGGATGATGCTCTCACAGTAGTTGTTCAGTGGCCCTTTTATTGAACATGGCAAAAAATACTTTAAGCAACTTGAAACCTTCGAAATTTTTAAACCCGGCCACTGGAGTCTCTATGGCAGCTCTTGCCGATTTAAGCACTGTAATTTCGATGAGACGTAAGAATGTTGTTAAAATGACGATAGGTAAAGGTACTACGAATAATTTTGTACCGTTAGATACCTAGGTAATACTGTTATAAAGTTAAACACAACATCATCAGGATTTCAGAAGTGAAGCTCATTACTTATTTTTAAATTTATTAGTTTTTAATTGTCAGCGGGTTGGCGCAGGGACTCTTGATATCTTGGGCTTCTGCAACATGGTATCCCGGAGGCTAAAGTAGTCCGGAGTAGAGAATAAAACGTTTAGCCTGCGTCGAAATCGTGAAAATTACTGCCGTAAATTCTAATAATACCGACCCTACTTGATATTCCTCATTTATGAAGTAATCGTCAAAAGACACAATCAGTCTCGGTAGGTTTTATAGTTATTTCAGTATTCTCGTTACGACACTATGTAGTATAATTTACTCTGAGGCTCACAGAAAGAGCAGATATCTACTGTATATCCTTTTTACCCACGAAAAGACAGCCAGGATATATCGAGTCCTTTTAATAAGAGCTTCTTTTAAAAAATATACAGTAGAGGTGAGCCGACTGGACAGGTGGTGTCAGTCAGCGGGCATCGTGTGAACTACCCTCGCAACGGTACAGGGATCAGTCTGCTTGCAGCGAGCTAGAACCAATGTTTACTTCGAAAGATTAACACCGATAATTTGGGCAGAAAGTCGGTGACACGTGAAATTTTTTAGCCAAGGGAAGAAGACTATTTTGTCTTAAAAATATAAGACGTTCGATATTGTATAGTTGGGCGGTACAAAAAATTAGAGGGGAGTTAGAGAATGAAGATTCTCAACGCTCTCGGGGGAAGTTCTAGTGAGGGAACGTTTGCTGACGTAATCATGTTAAAGGTATGTAGGAGGAGCTGTTTTTTCGATAGAAATGTTCGCATTGGACTATCCGGGCAAAGGGGTTGAGCCCCACCTTTTGAGGGTTTATCCTTTCGATTTTAGAGAACCAGTTTGAAGAAGGAGGGTCAACACGCGAATCGCCCTCTAACCGGCTTCGCTGGGCTGCTAGCCTCTACATTTATACACCTCGCAGAGGACATTAGCATCGTCATGACCTCATTTGCCATGACCATTTATATCAACTGGTGACGACTTTCAACTAACTGCGTCATCTTTGTGTCTACATGTGTAAATGTGACTCCTGGTATACAAAAGATGAAGAAAGAACTGAGTTACTAATCGAGCCTTTTACGTAAATTTTAAGAAGCTCCCTTCGCTACCAAATATCTCATCATTAGATCTTCCAAAAATGTCACCAGCAGCAACTTCAACACCACACCTGTGATTCACAAATAGATATCTCCTCGAGTCTTTGCATCGGTGAAAATGGCCCAGAAAATAAAACAAGTTTTAATCACTGCTATCCATCTGTGAATCTGTATTGTAGCTTGTTAAACTGATCTACAATAAGATAGTTATTTCTCACGCTAGAATACTCTTTCATTCCGTAAACGTTTCTCTCTGGTTAATAAGCATGCGCTTCGGCTTTACAATTTTAAACAGTACACGAAAATCATAAGACGTGGGGATTGAGCCGAATGAGTGGCAGCCATGTACGAGCGTTGTTTTTCGTCTTTGAATAGGAGGGGCCTTCGTAAATTCCTTGCATCAGTACATCGATTCACCATAAAATAGAAAGCTCGGGGCGCACCACCCAGCCTTGCAATTAGATTAAAAACCAGCAGCTAATACAAATAATAGCTACAGTCCCTGTTCTACTCACCTGACACCCACAGCAACGCTACTAAGGCCACAGTTCCTTTCATTCTTGCTGTGTCCAGCGCTTGCGTAGCAACACTTCAATAATTCACGCCTGGCACCAATTAAGGCAACTAGCAATAAGTAGCTCCTGAAAAACGATTTTGAGAAGATGCTGTTGCTTTGATACTGGACAAGAGTTAAAGATAGCTCCGAAGCCTAACGATAAGGCTAAAGACATCTTTTTGTGGCCACATTCGTGATCAGAATCACAGTGATCATTATCGTCGTGATCACTCAAAACAACAAGAACGGTCATTGATTTGTAAACAAACCGGAGACGCCATATTTGTTTCAAAAAAATAATGTCCTTATTGACGAGGAGGACGGTGGGGAATGGGTTTCTTTGGTATTTTCATTTATTTTGAAGGCAATGCATAAGTGAAGTAGCAGTATTTGAAGCAATTGCGACACTCTAAGGCATGAAACTAACTAACTGCAATTCGGGACGTCAGTATTGCAAACAGTCACAATAACATTATTCAGTGTATCTTTAAATTAAAAAAAAAAAACATTTCAAACTTTGAATTCTACTTTTGAAACGGCTGTAATCCCTCTCTGATCACGCTTGATTTTGGCTGGAGGGAAATCAAGTTGAGATCGTGATCACGGAGCAATCACTCCTGATCGCTATCAGATTCACGTCTAAAACTGGTCATGAAAACGAACGAATCACTTGGAATCATCTACAGTGTGGGCACAAAAAGATGCCTTTAAAGTATCTGCATTAAAACTAAATCAGGAAATCTGTTTGCAAGTATCGGCAAGTCTATACTGCCAGCTTTTAAATATTTAAGAAAGTTTTATACGTAAGCCATATAAGTGTCTACAGCGCTAGTATAATAAGTTAACTCTGTAGTTGAAGCCATTTTGTGTAAGGTTCTGTGTAAATCTGCGTTATAAAGAGTAAAGGAGGATTGCGTTGTTAGAACCTACAGAGCGCTATCGGTGATTCTCCAGAGATCTTACGACACCAAATCAGTGGGAGTAAATAAGAAATGAAAGTGAGGTCAGGCTGCACGTAAGCGCTGCTTCTTTTTTATCGGAGTTCTCGATATGACCGCCCGCCTAGCAATGCACACCAAGGGGCCCCTTGAGACTTGTTTAGCAGGAGCGAGGTTCGCCGGTGTGCTACACTGTTGAACGTCTGTCAGCGACTGAAGTTCACTGAACCAATGCAGCTTCGCCGGGAGGCCGGCACCCGACGTAGTGGGTCGCTCTCTGTGGGTCCTCAAGGCTTGTTGCGGTTGCCGAGGGCCTCTCGCCTGAGTCCGAGTCCAACTCAGGCATTTTCGGACACGTCGTAGTACAGAAAATATCCATCTTTTTTATATTGCTTGCTGGCTTCTGAGCTTTTAGAAGCTCAACGTTGAGCTTAATACATTTACAGATGATCAATGAAGTTTAAATGCTGAAACTAAGAACTCCTCGCGCAGGACTCATGAACTCTTGACGGCTCTCTCATGGGGGCCACTCTCAGCTATCACCTTTCATGCCCCAATTTAAATTTAACATCCCAAAGCCGCGGATGACGCTTTGTCTATTTGCCATTGATACCCAGTCTAACTTAACGTCTCCGAATTTTCACGGGTGTGCTGCAACTAATGGTGCTTGCACAATTATTTCCTTAGTTGATTTTTTTTTTTTTTTCGCAGACATATAAATCATTTTACTTGGACATAACATGACAGCAACGACTCCCATCAGGTCGGAACGTGAGACCAACCTGCTCTCTAGGAATGAGTTTGTTTGTCTGTTTACTGACCGTTACCTTATCCAATCTTATCAGGTAAGTAAAAACAAGAGTTCCATTGGCCGCGTGATGTCATAGTGACGTGATATCGCTTCGTAAGCATTACCATTAATACGGGTAAAACTGCTGTAGCAAGAGAATCTTCGCTGTTGAACTTGGTTTATGGTATAAGCTGCTCAAGGTTTGCAGTTGCCACTAGCCCCCCTGATATCCCCCTCGATCACCGAGAAATCTTCATTTCGAACTTAGAGAAGCCGCAGGGGTACGGCGGAACCCGAAAGCAAAGAGTGTAGCGGCAGGACTCGATGGGACTAAAATAAAACTTAGCCGTGACCGCATGCAACCGAATGACGTCACTGGGACAAGTGGAAGTAATTGAGGATTGGACCCCCAACTCTCTTAGGTTGGGCTCTTAATGCAAGACAAAGATATAGGCAGTTATAAATTCTAGATTCGAGAGAAACCATACGAACTGTTATTGCTCAAACTTTTTGCAGCTGGACTAAAATTACTTCAGCATTAATGCGTCTAATTCTTAAAATAAAGAGCAAGGCAAAAATTGCTAATCGTAAAGTCATTTTATCAAGATCCACGAAATTATCATTTGATAAAATTGAACGTTTTGGACCAACAGTCCATCTTCAGCAAATGCTGTATTACAATAAAGGAAAAATTTACACTATAACGAATCAAAAATAAAATTTATAAAAACTCATCCCAAAAAACGAAGCAATTTATGAGCATTTGAATTTATATTGCGAACACGGAAAAAATATAGAAATATGGACAAATTCAAAAAACGGAAAACTAATGAAATAGAAACTGGGAAAAATGCGGGGTGAAAAAAGCCTGATGTGTTGAACTAATAATTGGCAATGAGAAGGGGGAATGCGCTTTGGGTATCATTTAGAGCAGGCTTAAGTTTGAAAACATATAGACTCGAGGGTGCGTATATCTGATCTATAAGAGGTATTTGCCAATATTTTGAAATCATTTATTGTGACAGGGACGTTACAATCTTCTGCATGTGACCTAACAGAAGAGAGCGGAAGGTGACTGAGTGGAAGACCGGTCCTACAACTGCGTCCAGCGTGCTCAGAAACTCTGGTCATGAGGGTACGGCAGGTAGAACCTATATACCGCAATTCACAACGTGAACAGCTAAATTGATTCACCAGAGAAGAGCACATAGCAGGAAGGAATCTATCTTTGAAACAAAAAAAAAAGCCAAATGTAAAATTGTTTATCAGAATTGTATAAACTTTGAATTGGGGGAAGAGTTTACCGATATGAGATTAAATGTTTTCATTTATAACTTAATGGACTCGTGACCAAAGTACGATAGTTGATATAAAACTATTGTAAATTGCAATACTGAACTTCTGGAAAGGGATCATAAATTTTTGATAAAAATTTATTGATTTGTTTATCAACAGCAAAAGATAGGAAGCCATTCTTAGCAAGGAACCGTCGCAAAACATCGAATTCTTGGTGCAGGTACTGAAAATTCGTGCATATTTGATAATTTTATTCGCTCTTATGATAAGGGTCCGAATGCCGCTGAATTTGAAATTGTTTGCACAGAAACTAAATCAGAAACCATTCATATCTGCTTATCAATCCCAAGTCACCCAACAACGTGACTTGGGAATCACTATTACAAACAAACTACAACACAGACAGCAATTAGTTGACACGAGTGTAAAAATGGCAAACAGAGTACTGGGATTCGTCACCAGAAATTTGAATACAAGTCCAAAGACATCATCGTTAATCTGTACAAGGCGTTAGTGCGGCCACACTTAGATTTTGCTGTTCAACTCTGGTCGCCTCACCTGTGTAAAGATATCGATAACATGGAAAGAGTCCAACGCAGAGCAACGAAATTGATACCTCAGTTGCAAAATAAGCCGTATGAATGTCGCCTAAAAGAACTGGGTCTGATCTCTCTCGAGCAAAGACGACTCAGAAGGCAACTAATAGAAACATTCAAGTATTTGAATGGATTCAACGACGTACCTACAACGGGACTCTTTGAAAGAGACCTCAATGATCGCTTGTGAAACAACGGTCAGAAACTCAAGCATAAAGCTCGAAGAGCGACCTTAAGTCAGCAGTTCTTTCCGTATTTCCTAGTAAGTATTCGGAATAGACTGCCTTTTGACGTTGTCAGTGCGGAGTCAGTCAACGAGTTTAAAAATCGGATTGACATACATTGGGAGAGACATCCTCCACAACTAAGAACTCATCTTCCACGAGTTGCAAGCTCTTAACGGCCAAGGCTTCCTAGGCCACCTTAATCCGTCTTCTTCTCTCTCCCGCTCTAACTACACTGCCTGGCATCTTTAAGCTCCGCATATCAGCGGCTCTTGATCGTGCTTGCGTGCATTCATGATCGTCTCTGTGGCTGGGATTCTTCTTCTTTTTTTCTTCTTTTTTTTCTCCAGTCCTACATATCCTGCTAACAGAATGGCAATAGCTCATAGAGGGTAGCTCATAGAGGGCCGTGGCGTAGGTGGTTCGTCTACTGCAGCCTATCTAATCTAATCTATGCTTTGTGTAACGTGTATGGGTGCAACTTAAGTAGCTGGCAACTCAGAAGCAGTAAATTGAAGGAAAGAAATCGAACAAATGCGGTGTTATGTTGAAATTCGTTTTGTGAAGAGTGCTTTGAACCGAATATGAAATGTAAATATGGCTTCACTTAAGAGAAGATAAAACAGGGGCTATACCTGCCCGGTGCTGTGAAAGTTTCCACCAGCCTCCACTGCAATTTTATATGGACAATTGTTAATTGCTCAACTAGAACGTTTTTCAGGCGAAATTAATTAAAATACTTATAGGTTACTCTAGTTGACGTCATTGATGACGTCACCTTTTTATGCTTGGTTTTCGTGAGTCCTCCCGTTACGCTCTTCGCCTAACCCGAAATACCCAATTTTTCGACTTAGATCAAGTCCAAAGTAGAAAAATTGGCTTCTATGCATAATATTGCATGTAGCCTAACCTCACTAGCCTCACCTAATGTGATCTCATCTCACCTAACCTGAATTCACCTAGCCTAACCTGAACTCACCTAACCTAACCTTACCTGGCCCAACCTTATACATAACCTAACCTCAACTAACCTAAGCTCACCTATCTAATTCTAACGTAATTTAACTTAACCACACAAGCTAATCTATCGCAAGTGTTCTTGCAACCCACATTCGCTCTTGCAGATGGTAGTTCGAATTAAGTTGAGCACAATATCGTTTAGTTTACCTAAAAATGCCGTTTCCAAATATATGAATAGAGCTCTCGAATATAGCTTCCAAAGAAAACGGGACTTTTTCCTACTGACGCTTTTTTCCGAGTGGCTTTTTTCCTCAGGGGCTTTTTTCCACAGGGCTTTTTTTTTTTTTCCTACGGTGGCTTTTTTCCGGATACCCTACTCTTGTCACCACGTCCTAAATATTTACTTTTACTTGCCTTTGGACTGAATTTTTGCCCGTTACTAAGTTCGATTTCAGTAAGAGCTTCTTGCATTTTGAAATGATGGCCCTTTGTCTCAAAACGTTTAACTGTGACCACATTACTGCTCTAAAAATAAATGATAAGTAATAGAGCCTAAATACTTTCTTCAACTTTTAGCCCCATATTATATTCTCCAGATGTCAGCCTTCAGATTATGCAGTTGGGCGCAACCTTGCAGCAAATAAAAGTGCGATAGTTTCCCATCCTGACAAGGTTCGAAGAGTGGTGATTGTCGATTGCTTCAAGTACCATGGGAGCATTGAACGATTTCTTTTACGTACTGCTAAATTCAAAGAAGTATTTAAACCTGTTTATATAATTACATAAATAGTTGAAGACATAATTAACAACTTCTTCCATAATCGGCTGCAAATTACAAATCACTAATGGTGTCGGGGTCCAAGTTCGGGTGCTTTAAATGGCTTCCCAAAAATTTACAAACCTAATTTTAGACAGAACTTTCCATGGCTGAACAACGTAACAGCCATGGAACTTTCCCTTACGTTCGATGTTTGCAACGTACCGCACTCCCAGTCTTAAGTTGACGATTTTTTTAGTTCCAGTTCTAGCGCAGTTTACAAGAAATCAAAACACTGTTCAGTATACACAGTTGTTTGCATTGCGCATCAAACAACTGCGGAATACGAATTCACTTTTTATGGCTTCCTTTTCTGTATAAAATTTGTTTACGTTCCTATTTTCCCCTGTATGAAACTACCGGTATTGACTTTTGTCGTATTACTTATTTGCTAATGCTACCTACCTCTGTTTACTTCCGCCAAGGAGGTTATATTCTCGTCGTGTTTGTGTGTTTGTCCGTTTGCCTGTTTGTCTCTCCGTCTGCCTGTCACCAAGATAACTCAAAAGTTATTGTCGGATTTCAACGACGTTTATTGGGATTGTGAGGTATAGTATTAAAAACAGATGATCAACTTTTGGTGAAGATCCATCCATCAATTTGTTTGTTTGTTTGCTTGTTTGTTTGTCTGCCTCTTTTTTCTTGTTGCCATAACTCAAAAAGTTTTGGACGGATTTTTAAGAAACTCGCATGAGTTAATTTTTGTGATGATCTGTTAGTTCGTTTGTTATCGCTGTGTTTGGTTTTATGCTTGTTAGCACAATAACTGAAAAAAATTATGAATTGATTGTTATTAAATCTACAGAAATAGTTAGTAATGTTGAAAGACAAAATAGATTAAATTGAACGGTTAGTCCGTTTGTGTGTTTGATTAATGTTTGTCAGAATGTTTTATTAGCAGTATAACTCAGAAAGTTATGAACGGATCTTCAAGAAAATTACAGAAGCTCTTTATACTGTTGAAAGGCACTAATGATTAGGTTTTTTTGTTGATATGAGAAAAATAATGGTTTCAGAACCAATTTTAATATTTCGTTACCATGCCATGCTTGGCGGAGGTATGCGCTCACAGAGCGCTCTAGTTTGTGTATGACACGAACGCTTTTTAAAACATTTCTCAAACATTCTGTTCGTGACTGTTTCTTCATTTTTTTATCGCAAAATGTAACAACAGACGGTTTAGGAGTGGGTGTCCACTGGGTCAAACTTTAACTAATATTTTTATGTGTTTTTACGAAATTATTCAGCTCATTGACTGCCCAGTAGAATTGAAACCAGTGTTTCATATGCGCTATACCGAGAAGTGATGGGTCGATTGTCATTATTTGGACATCCGCGGATGCGGACGCCATTGCGGATGTTGCCATCTTGACATCCGTGAATGCAGATGCGGATGTCAAAAAAGGTGTGGATGTTCCGCTGATGCGAATATTCGCCCCATCCCGTTTTTATTATGACCCGTTTTTATTATTTCATGACCCATCTCACTGTGCATTACTTTTAGATTGCCATAATTCTAAGCACAGTAGTATCAAATTAACCTTGGAGACAGAAAGAATAATAGTTTGGCATTTTGGATATGAGGGGGAAAGATTCAAAATTTTCATGTTCTGTGAACAGAAAGTCTACGCTCACTTGAATGGGAACTAGCCATTTTAGTTTCAGCAGTTGACGGTTCAAGTGCCTGGCATTAAGACGCTTCTATTTCGTGTATACAGGAAATGCTCCAATTTTCTGGTCATCCATCCCAAAATTTTATTTCCTAACAACTTTTATGCTAGTAATGGTTACCCGGAAAGACTTATTGAAGCGCACATTAGGAAATTTTTGAATAAGGTTTATAGTTATCAGTTTATAAATTGTTACTGCTACTGTGCCCAAGAAGAATATTTTGGCATTCAGTTCGAGGAACTTACGAGAGAACTTCCACTATTGTTTTCCGGACACTTCATGCAATGCCAATCAAATTAATTCTAGTAAACCATTTTAGACTAGCTTCTCATTTCAATTTCAAAGATAGGCTCCTGAAGGCATGCTCGGCTTTACCATTTATAAACACCGTCGCCTCGGCTCATTCTGTCCACGTAGGTGATTTTGCTGTTTTATAATAGGGACGGCCAGCACTCCATGTGAATTGCGTATATGATAATCTCTTTTATACATCGACCTAAACCTCAACTTAACGACGTGCAATGATCTTATCCTCTGCACTTGATGAATTTTAGTTTTGTTATCTTTGCCACATGCATCATTGTTTGGATTACTACTGTTAAACTTTGTGCACCATATTACGATCTGTAGCACTACCAGCAGTTTACTGTGGCATATTCCCAGTGGTATAACGTTACCATCTAACTGTCCCGTTATACATATCTGCTGTCCTGATACACATGTTGTAAACAAAGATAAACTTGCGGTTTTCATACTGGAAAATACATCGATACAATTCATCAGTGCAGTTTTAGTTACCATTAGATTTTTATAATATATGCTGGAATAGTGATTACCGCAAATTTTTCACTAAACATGATCGTGAAACAGTATTTCCTAAAATAGATCGATACATACCTATATATACTGTAGATACTTAATAGGAGAAAAAAAGAATTTTCATGTCTAAATAAATTTTATTTCTTGTACTATGTTCACAAACCACTAATTGTTTTGAAACTGTAAACAAGGAACTCTAACAACCAAAATCGAATTTTGACTTAATATCCAGATGATCAATTTTTCAAAAGTGCCATCGTGACTGCTATGTTATGACTGCGTCATCAGACACAGACTAACTACACCAAACTGCAAGCGGTCTTTCCTGAGGTGAACTCCTGGCATTTTTTCCAGTTTTTGCACTTGGGGTCGCATTTGACGTAGATGCAGAACTTGTGGTCAGCCTCCTGCCTGCACTCTTTTAGGACCCTCTCCTTCAACGTAACGGTGGCGCCGTCGATGGCGTCCAAGAGGAAACCTTCGGCAGGGACGACGGCAGCCTCGGAGAAAGCCACGGTCGCCGCCAGCGCGGCAAACGCCAAGAGGATCTGAAAGAACAAGTTTCGGTGGTTTCAGAGAGCCCGTTTCTTCATTTACAGACTCATAAGGGCAGTTAAGAAGTTCTATCAGCTCACAAATATATGTTTACCAAAGTTTTGTAGGATTGAGGGTGAAAAGAAAAGATGACGTAGTGTCTTTCAGTTTAGGTGCGCAGATATACTATTACTCGGCATGAGTAATGATTTGTAGTTCGTGTCCAACTTAAACTACAAATTGAGATTAATGTAAAATTACACGCAATCAGACTCTGCAGTAAATCGCATATTGACTGAGATCTTGCAGAAACAGACGCTAAAGCAATCGCTCACAAGTTGTTCATCTATCAAGTTTCGTAGAGCAACGCAAACCCCAAAACAACGGGCAGACAACCTGATGCGCGCCATCAAAATCCAACTTATAATCAAACCTGCATGTTAGCATTCTGCAGCATGATTATATAGATATTTGGACAATCTACAATCTCTTCATTAATTCATTTTTCGAAAATACAGAACTATGAAGCTTATTAAAAGTACCCGGTAAGCAGAATATTAGTCGTTAGTAGAACTGACTGACTAATTGTCGGTGTCAAAAAAATGTAGCAATTGCAGCTTGTAAAACTTGCGATTCCACAATATTCTACTCGTAGACGAATTTGAGACTGACAGTTGTATGAGGTACGAGATGTGCTGATAGAGTAAGATGCGGCACGTTCGCTAGGGCGTTGAAATTAAACCTTCGAGGATTGACTTGTCCGAAACTGTGGACAGAAGCTTCGGGGTTGCCACTCTGGCACATGTTGAAAGTGTTATAAGCCGCGCCTATATACTCAAAACTCCATTTTACCAAGCAAGATATAATTTCTAGAAGACTCAAGGGTAACCGAATTAGTGTCGGCTCACAGTCTTAAACTTAAATTCATCAGGCCGAAGACAGCGCACCTGCCTCATGTTTCGCACAAGTCAAGCTTCGAAGGCTTAATTTTGGCTCCCAATCGAACATGCCCGAGCAGTCATCATTAGTTAGATGCCACTCTGAAACCACTTGAAAATGTCAATTTAAAAGGTTCTAAGGTTTTCATAAACTCTGCGTAACTGCAAACACAAGCTACTATGACATTTCAAAAGCATAATCGTACCTGTTGGCATTGTTTCTTTTACTTTTTCAAACAGAACAAGTTCGTAACTAGGGGGGAAATTTTTCACCAGCTTGTGCACCTTGAAAGATTCAGGTAAGAATTTACTGTAGCAAGTTCCCACCAACTCGAATTAATCATTTTGTCACTAGCAAGAGCTTCCATCATCTTAATTCTAGTGGGACGCAGCTATATGAAGGAACACATAGAGCACGCTTGATTGAGTCGGGTAAGTCGATCTAAGCCACGTACACTTGACTTGAAACACAGACAGGAACGTCAGCTTCGTCACTTTCAATCGCAGCGTTGCAGGTGCTAATAGCCGCCCGATTACGTTGAGCCGACTGAAATCTCCATTTCATGGCGTAAGGCTAAGTTCATAGAATCTTGAAATAGCAAGTCGAAGCCAGCGCACATGCCTAAAGTTCCGGACAAGTCAAACCTCCAATGCTTAATTTCGGCTCTCAATCGAACACGCCCTAAGTCTTGAGTCACTTCGCCACGAAACTCACTTCACTTTCTGTTCAAAATAAGCATTTTCTAAAGAAACACATTTTAAATTCAGAATATTAACCAGCAGTTCGAAGGACGAAGAAGAATGTAAAACTGCTTAAACATTAAAAAAACATATCGATCGTGCATTAAAGCAGGTATAGAGTGAAAACATCGTATGATTTTGCTTTGCGTTCAATAGTACAAAAACATTGGAAACTTGATTACTCTGAGAGCGCATACCTCCACCAAGGAAGGCAGTGTATACGAGAAATGCAAATTAGTCCTTAAACCACGATTTCCCATTGATCATCGCCAAAATTTGATAAATTAAACCCGTTGATATAACTAAAAATTCATGTAATTTCTTGAGGATCTGTCTGTAACTTTTTGAATTACGATCTGACGATCACTGTGAGAAACATATCGTGAAACTGAAGCACAGAAACAAACGAACCGATCATCACTAAATTTTGTTCATATGTGCTTTTTAACGAAGATCTGTCCATAAATGTCTGAGTTATGTTTTGACAAATATAAAAATAAATGTAAAGACAAAGAGGCAAAAGAGCTGACAGATCATCGCAAAAATTTGGTCAGTAGCTCTCATTGACATTCCCTAGAATTCCTCCAAATTTTATTGTTTCAGTTACTTTATCAAGGAATATAAATACAAGAACAAAAAAAAAAACGTCGGACGGATCTTCACCAACATTGTTCCATTTCTGGGGAAGCTGAGTCTTGTAAGTATAATGTTGATCACTTTGAAATATTAAAAGGATGAACACCATACATAAATTTTAAATCCAATCCATTTATCTGGCACTTTGAAATCTATTTGAAATTGGAGTATCCATTCACCTGTTCCTCCTATATGGTATTTAACATTCCATATTTGTTATCTTGGTGACAGACATCCGACTAACATATAACCTCCGCTGCGGAGGTAACGGGCGAAGAAGCAATGCATACAATGCATACCGCCAAGTATTGAAAAATATAAGGAAAAGTTTACATAAATCAACTAATAACTGAAATTCGGAAAAATGAATAACATTTTCAGCAGGATAATGATCGATGCTCAGTATACAACGACAATAACCCGGTTCTAAGATAATATGACTATAATCAATCATCAGATTTAAATCAGATACAAAATTTGAGAAATAACTTAAACTTAGAGATCGAGTCAGATGACAGTCAAACTTCGATGAAATGAAGATTATAACCGAAAAAGACTGGGCCACCTTCTACGACGTACCATACATATATAATATTTATATAGTAAAAGGTTTATCTTTGTGTAATTAATTCCTTGTGGAAAATCATAAACTCGGACTATAAAGGGGAGAAACACCGTCCAGATGTCACATAGTAAATAATGAAAGAATTGTCCAATTTCATAAGATGTTAATTGAAAGGGAGTAAATTTAATTTAATGTCAAAGTCCAAAGTTTTGGTCAACCATTAGATTAAGCGCGTCTCCCGCGGTTAGTTGGGTCAGAGAAATCAATGATGCTCTTTGAACAACAATGAATATTCAATTTCCGTTCAGTATAAAAAATATTTTACTCAACGCGCTTGTTTCTCTATTAAATATAGATCTCCAAGAGCATTAAATTACGATGGCTTTGTGTTGTAGAAGTTTGTGTTCGTTGATGTTACAATTTATTTTTTTCGTGCATAATTATTCTTAACAAAAATATCATAAATTTACCTAAATTTGTGTGAGGCTGATGTTGTAAATAAGTAGCTAGTACAAAATCCTTGCTGATAACTGTGTCCAAGAATAGTCACTATGTAAACTGTCTCTGGGCACGTATCTCGAGCTGCCAGTGTAACTATATAATACGAGTATGAATTCGAGTTGCTTTTTTAAATAAAAATTTCAAAAACTGAATCACTCTACACCAGACAGTATTTGTCCACTGATCTTTTATGGTCATATCCCACACCACATTTATTCCTGTTTTTCCATCTATTTGTTCCTCTAATTTATACATAATTATATAATGTCAACTTAATTATCCTCTAATATATAAGTAATTTTACATAATTATATAATGTCAACTTAATTATTACATAAATAAAAGTAACCCATAGCCATTTTTCTGCGTATCCTACCCACTCTGTCACGCCAAATATTACACGTGAATTACGCTTCTCTCGTTGAGTTCGGGCCGCGTATCACCCAACATACTCACCGATCTGCTCTGAATATAAGAACTTATTTTCAATCACCAAGTTCGTAGTGTCGCAATTTTAAACAGTTCGGGAAGAAGTACCCGAATCACGGCTCAGAATTAGTTGCTTCTTTATACTGATAATTATTCTCTGCAACTGAAGGAGCCCAATTTATACTGATCTTAACAGTGTTTTGACCGAAGTGGTTTCAAGTTTCGAATAAGGCACCAATTAATACATAGCTCTAACAATATTTTGAAAATAAAGCAAAAACTATACACTAAAAACACTGTTCAGAAATTAAAAACACTTTGTTGAAAATACCGTTAAAAATAAATATAAAGAACCAACATAATTCGAAGTGAGGTATGGGTCTTCTTCGTCGAAATGTACATGCATAGACCGCAACCGTACTCAACTCTTATTAATGTCTGATGCTGGCGGCCGAAAGTCGGCAACGGAAAAATGGGATTATCTCAAGAGTTATTCTTTTCCCCCTATCTAATAATGAAGAAAAAAATTCCAAGGTACCCAATATTTTTCTTGCGGAGAAGGTATCTTGGATACGGCGAGGACGCACTTGGGCGCTTGCCTGCATGATCGTGTCTGGGCATGTTCATAATAGCTCTTGGGGAAAATCCCATTTTCCCCTTTTGACCGCCAACGTCAGAGGCCACTTGGACCTAAGAGTCAAGTACTGTTGCGGTTTATGGTACATGACTTGAAAAGTTATTCAGTGTGCGTAAGCTGAGGCCTCATCACTCACTGCAATACCACTGCTACTAATACTACCCAAGACAATGTTTCAGGAGTTGAAACTGACCTGGAACTTCATGTTGCTAGATTGACAGTTCTGACAACTAAAGGTTACTTCTTGGAGTACAGCGGGGTGTGCTCTTTGGTTTACTTCCCTGCAGCAATGGAATGAGAGCCTATAGCAGACGTTCTATATAGATCAGCTGGATGCTGCAGCTATACACACACGTGCTGCAAAAAAAACTGGGGCCCCATGTTGGGGATAGCAGCAGGGGTTGTCCCCAGCGTGCTCCGCCCCACTGCTCTGCGTACACCTGTGCGGATGTCGACATTCGCTTTGTTTCAGAAAAACGTCGATCGCTTCGAATTTGTCATTTTGAACAGTCATCCAAATTCTGACTAGAAAGAGCAAGATCGCATCGCCATATCGTTGAATTGTCAAATTCCTAATCTAGTCAAGTGTTCACATTCTAAAATTTTGTATCCAGAGGGAAGGTTTCGTTCTTCAATCTGTGTGCAATATTTTGGAGGAGAAACCTTATTGTGCGTCTGTCCATACTCAGTCTAGCCCAGGAAGCGAAGAGCGTGAGAGAAGGGGATTCGCAGGAAACTAGCATCGAATAGTAACGTCATCAATGACATCACATCGACGAACTGTACGGCTGAGCAGCCTATGAGTTTCTTAATTAATTTTGCCGGAAAAAATCATCATCAACCAGAAATTTCTTCCTTAAGCACATAAATAAATGAAAAGAACATATACTAGTTGAACAATAAACGTAATTATCATTAGAAAATTGCAGTGGAGGCTGGTGGAAATTTCACAGCACAAAACGCAAGATGTGGGCCGGTATGGAGATCTGATTTGCCCTTTTCTTTTAAATGAAACCTTATTTACACTTCATATTCAGTTCACATTGCTCTTCACAAAACTTATTTAAACATATCTCCGTATTTTCAACTTTTATCATTCACTACCGCTCCTGACTGGCCAGCTACTGGAGCTGCACCCATACATAAAACATGGTAAACTGGTAGTTGCCAGGTACAGAAAGTTTGAGTAATGACTGTACCTATGGTTTCTCTCGCGTTAAGAGTATATATAACACTGCTAATATTTTTGAGCCCAACTTGCGAAAGCCTGAGGTCTGACCTTCAAATACTTCGACTCGTCGGTATGGCGTCATTTGGTGGCATGCAGTCACGACTAGCAGCACTGAAATAATAAAAAATGTAGTACACATCAAAGAATATCGAAGACAGTTGGAGATAATTTTTATTCGAATTGCTGTTACGTGAAGCAAATCGAATATACTTTCATGTAGCAGGGGTTGCTGGGAATTTTTTTTCGCTGCACCAAAACAAGTCAAAAATTTTACATTGATAATTTTATAAAGACAATTTTATTCCTAATTGAATTTGGTGCCGCAAATCAGTATACTATATAATAATTCACGTCGTGTTTTTATTTATTTATTTATATATTTATATCTTTCCTGTCACGCTCTATGGGAATAAGATAGGAGAAAATTCAGGTGCCGTTGACGGTATCTTGGATACGGGGGTCGGACTTGAGTGTTCCAGCTGAGTGACCTGAGCTCGCCAGCATGTTCGTGTCTGGACATGTTCAGGTGCCGAAGACGGTATCTTGGATACGGAGGTCGCACTTCGGCGCTCCAGGCAGAATGCTGAATTTTNAATGCTGAATTTTCATTAAAGAAGCCTCTGAACAGTACTAAGCACAGGAGACAGAGGGGGTTTCCCTGAGGTGCTAATTTTCTACCGTCATTTATAATGACGGCCCGGGCCACTAGTACTACTTATAAAAAGACAAATACTGTAATTCCGTTTGCTCCTTTCCTGCTCACCCCCGTCATCTGTGCCTGTGAATACAGACACTCATGAGCAGACTTTCATTGTGTATATTAGCTGATACCGGATATGATAGACGCTGCGATCCGCTCGAGCTAACAAAAAAATGTTACAATTTATTTTAAAAGGAATTTTATCTTCAATATACTGCAAGTCTGTTCGTGGTTTCATCTATCCATCTATACGTTCACCCGCTTGCAGGTTACGATTTCGATATTAGACAGAGGAAATTCGAGTAGCTGTCATGTCGTCACGGAAGGCAACATCAGGATCGAGTCTATCTAAAGCCCGGTGCACACTTAACAACTTTCGATGCCTCTAGCAGCTTAGAGGCAATCGAACTAATCCGTTTAAGTAGCAGCGGCATGGCTTCAGGTTGAGCTAAATTTAACTGAATAAAAAAGTTATTGAAAATCTCAATCGCTACTTACACCATGGCAAGTGGCAGTGGTGAAGTTTATAATATCGTTCCTAATGATAAGCAGTTTAGGTCCACAGAGACTGATATTTTGAGAATTAGTGCACGATGTTCATATGAAGACGTCGTGCCGAAGTCACGGCCACGACTACGCAATCGGATTACTTGAGTTGACTCTAGGCTGTAAGCGGCAACGAAAGTTAAGTGGGCACTGGGCTTTAAGGTACTATACTGCCCAGTGGTTATGTGCTGTCAGAATATAACTGAAAAAGTTCAGAACGAATTTTCTTGTCGTTTTCAGGGTATGTTCGATATGCTAAAAAGTACAAATGACTAAATTCTGGTGATGTTCGGGCGAAACGTTTGTGTGCTTCACTATAATTATGTCTGTCTGAACATAACTCAAATAGCCACGGACGGATCTACAAGAAAATTGCAGGAACTATTATATCACATGTGGGGCAACAAATTTTTATTTATTTTTTTTTTCCTGTTGCCTTATATATAAGAACTGCTCTAAAATCACTATTGGATATTAATTTTAGAGAAGCAACTGGAATTTCACTATCATGTCAGATTTGTTAGATAGTCACACCTAACACGCTTGTAGAAATACCCTTATAGAACTCGTGTGAACAGTTTCCCACTGGGTGTTCGGTAGCAATAGTACTAATGAAGAACAAGAAACAAGACGTAATTGCTTGAAAATGGGACGTGATAGACAGAAACGGTCTTCAGATTTGGAATCATTAAGTGAAACTGATTGAAAATACAGTTGAAAAAATTTCTGCTATACGTTGTCCGTTCCCCGGTGAATTGTTAATAACAAGGGACGCAGATGATCGTATTTTGGTGATGATTAAAAAATTAGACAGGAAATCTTGGTAAAACACTTCTTGTTATAAATTAATTATGCCAGTGCAATATTCAGAAGTAAATTTCAGTGTTGACACTGACACGAATGATCACCGCATCAACATGGCAGTCTCTGTTTCTACTTTTCGGTTCAGCATTACGTTCTCTACGACACTGGTTCCCAACCTGTACGTGGTACCCGCACCCCTTGTGGTACGCGAGGGCCTTCCAGGTGGCACGCAAACACTTTTGGGGTCATGAACGATTTCTTTTAAACTGCAGGGTGAGCATGGACGGCATCCTTGTACCCGATGCTGGCCCGTCACGCTGTTCCCCAGGTAGTGATTTTCCCCTCGATGAGGGAGTGAGAGCAGGGGGAGGTCCGGTACTTTTTGGCGCCGATGCTTTGACGTAAATTTTTGGCGTCGATTTTGTGGCGCCATGTTTTTTTTTTTTTTTTTTGTATGTCACTTTTTTTTGCGCCGAATACTTTGGCGATGATTGGTATTGAAACAGGATATATGGACTAGATGAAATTACTACAAAACTTTTTATTTCAGACTAGAGGGCCCGCGCTGCCAATAATGACAGCGAGGAATTTGTGAAGACCCGTCTTGTGTTGCCTGTATCATCATCGCAAAGATATTAAGGCAGAGCCTACATGTACAGAAGGAAGCTCCCTATCTGGGTAGTGCCGCGTGTTGACGGGACATGTTCTTCATGATTTCTCAGGTTATCAGCCATTTAGGGTAGACGGTTGAGCTAACTTCTATACATGTAAGCTTCTTATCAACTTCCATGTGTAAGATGCTGCGCAACTTGAATTAGGGAACCGTACAGATAAGCGTGCAAGACTGAACAAAAAGCAAGCTTTCTTTTGGTGATATGCAAAAAGCGATGTTTTTTGCATGAAGTCAATATTGCTTCTGATAAATACGGAGCTCTGTATCCAAGATACTCGAGGGTGGCATATATGTAACTCGGACTCTGAAAATTTTTCTTCAAGTGATAACTTGCTCTGTTTAAAGAAGAACCCAAAATGGGGAGAAAATAATTTGCAGCCGAGAAATCATCGTAGTTTTACGCGCCTGCTGACCGCTCAAGAATATCTTACCAGTTGCCTCGATAATTAACAAAATAAGAGAATCAGCTGAAGCTTGAATGAAGGTAATCTCAGATGAGAGGACACAACACGATGGAAGAGATTGTTTATAGAAGCTTTATGCATCTACATCGAGTGGACTATAACATTGTCAAAGAAAGATCAGAATCAGACATACGGTTCGAGTGCCATCATCTGTAACCTGGAACATTTTCTGCCATTCAGTTTTTTATGAAGCTTGGCTGGATGACCGCAGTCTTCAAGCAGATGAATTCACTTTAAAACTAGGAAGGCCAGAGCTAATTTTTGCCTATCTATTTCGTTAAGAGCGGGATGCGAAACCTATAAATAAAAATAAATAAATGAAAATATAAATATGTAAACACACGACGGTCATTCTTAGTATTAGATTAATATCTAAAAACTGACATTAATAGTTGCAAGTCACTAGCTATTATATTCGTGGAAAAATGCCGAACTTTCCGCTTTGCCCAGATTGATTTGACGACTAGTAACATAATCCGCTATCTACAGAAGCAAAAATAGTGGAATAAATTCGGTACAAGTTTACAGAAATAAGTAAGTTCCAAGTGATACTTCAAGTATGTCGATGTAGCGTTGTGTGCACGCTCTTTTCGTGGACTGTTGAAATTATTTGGAATCTACACTTTTCCAGCTCCAGAAAATAGAAATTGAATGCTTATTTTCCTCCAGAAAAAGGTCACATGCTGCTCCCCCCTATTGCCCCCTACCTAGGGGACATGCTACCCCCTCCCCCTCCCTTGTTGCCCCCTACTGAATGAGCGGGGGGAGCCGACGCCCCTCCTGCCCCCCCCCCCCATTCCGGTGCCCCTGCCTGGAGATGAGCGTTTACGGCTTCACAACTGTTGAACGTCGAAACTTTTTTTTTCTCTCTCTCTGACACGGAGAACATTGGTTGCAATTAGCAACGGTCAAAGTTATAGTTTCTATTTTGTATCAAGGATACAGTAGCAGTAGGATAGCCTATAGGTCCAATGGTTTGTTGCTTAGCGAAAGCTGTTTCATTAACCACTGAATTAAGGTTGGAAGAATAACTGATGCAACGAAATAATCTGAAGGAAGAAAAATCGTGATGCATGAGAGTGCTAATGGAAGCTTCAGATATCTTCAGTGCTGCGATTTCAACTTCTGCAATGCAAGAGAAGTGCATTCAAGTATAAGGTCGCTTTATATAGGGTGATCCAAAAAAATTTATACCTCACTTTCAAAAGCTAATAAAATGAAAACTATTGAACCGATTTCAACATACTTGGTCTCGTTGGATGCAAAATTTAATTTGATAGCAAACAATTATTATGTTTTTTTTTTTTTATTGTCAGCTATCTGCATCTTGAAAATAACAACAGACCAAGAAGTGAAAATGGGCTTCCTCCGGAATCCAAAAACGCCGCAAAATAGTTGCTAAATAATTTAAATTTATTAAAGGATTTTGATATGATTGGATATTATTATTTACAATAAAAGCAACTTCTAAATAAAACTCAAATACTGATGCGAACACTTGCGTAATTGTGACCACATTTTTCTAATTGCTCTTCTTACCATCGACCTGTCACTTTAAAGAACTTCAAACTCAATTCTCTCCCTAAGGTCTGCTAGGCTATTTGGCCGAGTGAACAAAACTTTATTTTTAACGTAACCCCATAGAAAGAAATCGCACGAGATAAGATCGGGAGATTTTGGAGGCAATTCAAAATCTTACATTAAGGCTATGACTCTACTATGAAATTAATTCTGCTAGAATTATTCACAACAATGTGTCGATCACAAGGTGCTCAATCTTGCATCCACCAAATTAAATACTTTCCAATACAATTTCCGTGGTATTCTTGCTGAAGTTGAGGCATGATGATGCCTGTACGAGCCTGAAGATTACGCTCTCCGTTGAGAATACCTTCGTAGTAAATACGGCCAATAACAGCACCTGCAGTAATTGAGTAATTGATGTTAAATGAACTATCAGCCGGAGGGTGGTGTTCTCGTGCGTAAGCTTTACTTTCCCTGTTAAGTTTTTGTTTAGGTGAAATGGGGCCTTATTAGTCATCATAAATAATTATTCAACTATTTCTTTAGGAGAGTTCTGGAGAGAGTTTTCAGACTCCAGAGGAAATCAAAATTAGAATTGTCTGTGCATTATTAATTTTATAATAAAAACTATTTCATAGTTGCAAGATTTTTATAATAGTGTGATAGAGAACTAATTTCTTCAACCAAGGAGACCTAGTATGTCAAAATCGGTTCAATAGTTTCCATTTTGTTAGCATTTAAATGTGAGGTATACAATTTTTGGAATCACCCTTTATTTTGCCAGAGATTCGATGTATTCGGAAGGTAATTGTAAGGGGCTATTGAGCAATCCTGATAAAAGTCAGGCTAAAGTAAACCTCGACAGCAAACTAAGTTTACCGCTTACTAAAGCTTGCCCCGTTCGCACCTCCCTCGTTACCAAAGGTAAAGTAAACGTAAACAAACCTAATTAAATTTAATAAGCTTAGTGCAACACTATGAAAGGACTTTACTTTATTAAGGATTCTTAGAAATTTGTTATGATACTAAAAATGCAACTCAATGGGAAAACACTAACTCAACAGATCCTATTAAGTGCAATAAGAAAGCAAACGATATTTAATAAACTTTAGATATTTAAGTTTAGGAATTCACTGACTGTTTGAACATTTCAAACTTCCAGTTATATTGATTAAGAACAAGGACTTGATAGGAATTTAGGAAAATGACAATAAATGGAAAGATCGGACCTAATGACAGGTTACATCCACTTTACAAAGGCAAGCAAAAGCTACACCCATGCAGGCACAATAAAGGGTTACATCCACGAGGTTTCAGCACGGGTTACATCCACGAGGTTTCAGCAGTGGTTACATCCACGAGATTTCAGCAGGGGTTACATCCACGAGATTTCAGCAGGGGTTACATCCACGAGGTTTCAGCAGGGGTTACATCCAGGGGTTACATCAGTTCAGCAGGGTTAAAACTACAGCAGGACTCTAGCAGGCTGGCAGATACAGTAAGTACCACAGTAGTACGTTCAAGTACTAGTAGGTCGGGAAGCAATTTTGGATTCCTCCTAGCACTAAGTGCTGTGCTGCTGGCACTTCAGTACTCCAGGCTCTCCTAAAAAGAATGAACAGCCAGCAATTACCAACTAGAAACTGCACTCTCAGTGAACACTATACGAAATCACAACTGTTCAGTCAAATGTGGTGCACCAGTGTATAAACAAATATCAAGTACACGGTTGTGATCAATTTAAGGGGAAAGGAGAGTCGGAACATGGAGGAAGGAATACTCGAATGAATACTCAGCAAGATCACAGAAAAATAGGAGATGGAATAAGATGAAGAAGACAGGGTAGAGATGCACGAAAGCCTAACTATAGAGTTAGGGAACAGCTGGGGTCCCTTCAGGGCGCAACTCCTCTAGCCAGCACTTAGTTCGGCAAGCCCCTAGCCTACGCAAATATATTACCTGCTCAAGGGATGAGGCCACACCAGGATCCGGAAGACGAATGAACGTCATCGGTCAGGGAGCCCGAACTATACTGTACTTAGAGAAAGAATAGTAGTTTCAAGGAATACGGAAGGTTGCCAGAGCTTCGGTGGACAACCTGCCCTGACAGTAATACTCGTACGATTCAGACTTATGACAGCGCTAGGTGAAGCTATAGATATCTTCATTATTACCTCCGCCAAGGAGGTTATGTTTTCGTCGTGTTTGTCTCTCTGTCTGTCTTTCACTTTGTCTGTCTGTCACCAAGATACCCCAAAAAGTTATGAACCGATTTGGATGAAATTTGCGAAGATTGTTAGGTATGTTAGGAGGAACAGATGATTAATTTTTGGTGAAGATATGTCCATTCGTTTGTGCGTTTGTTTGTTTGTTTGTTTGTTTGCCTCATTTTTCTCAATGCCTTAACTCAAAAAGTTCTGGATGGAGTTTCATGAAATTAACATGAATTGTTAGGTATATGGGAAAGAGTAAATTACCAAATTTATGTAATGATCCGTTTGTTTGTTCGTTCGTTTGTCACTGTTTTTAATTTTATGCTTCTTAGCACAATAACTCAAAAAATAATGAATTAATCTTTATGAAATTTCTAGGGGTTGTTAGTAATATTAAAAGACATAAATTATCAAATTTTGGTGCAGATCGGTTTGTTCGTTTGTATGTTTGACTCATATTTGTCATAACGTTTGTTAGCAGTATAACTCAAAAAGTTATGAACGGATCTTCAAGAAATTGCACAAGCTGTTATCACTATCAAAAGGTACAAATGATTAGATTTTGGAGTTTATGGAAAGAAAATTATGGTTTCAGAGCCAATTTAATTTTTACTACCGTTGCCTTGCTTGGGGGAGGTATGCGCTCTCAGAGTGCTCTAGTTTTAATTTAAACTGCCGCTGATTAAGATACGTTTGCCATCATCTGCAACCTGGGCTAATTTCCGCCTGTTTTGTTAAAGCGTAACAGAAAATGGATAAATAAATTAACAAACAGATAAATACGCATCGGTCTTTATTATATTGTAGATTTTAATGCACCTGTTCTGTGTCAGCGCCTTGGAATCTGTATCATTGTTTACCGATTGCGTGGGAACTCCGCTACAACAGTGCGATCTCTGAGCAAATACAATAACAGCTTGAGAACTAAAGATTACCCTGCAGTGAGGGAAGAAATCAACAGAATCTGCTCTATTTTAATTATAAAGCTATTGCATTATACAAAAGAAAAATTATAGGCTATTTTTGATCAGTATCCATGGGTCCCGGAATAGTGAGAGAAATCGAATGCGCCGACAAAAAATTGAAATGCGTAAGATTAGGAAGAAGAAGTGCGAATTCTTTGCTGACAGAATAAATTTGTGATTAATTTTAGTGGCAAATTAAAAATACTAAGAAAGGTTAGGCGAGATGTAAGGTAGACGGACCGCGTAAGGAAAAACAGGAGTAAGCGACGGACGTCAGCTCAGACGGGTTGGATTAAATTAGAAGCACTACCTCAGGTTAAACTGTGGTAAGTGAAAACATTTACCAACCGTAGAATATCCACGGGTCCCATAGAGGAAAGATACCTCCATAGGAGGACAACTATCCCCATAGGAGGTTAACTACCACTTGGAATTGCAACTACCCACTGGGAGAACAACTACCCAGGAGGACAACTACCCCTGGGAAGTTAACTACCTCCAGGACAACTACCTACTGGGAGGGCAACTACCGATTTGCACTAATATACAAATAAAATTAGATGTGGAACTAATTACAACAAAATCCAACAACAATCGTACCGGTACCAGGAAATTTTCCAAAGACTTAAAATAAAGTTTGTAAGCCGGGAATTTTTTCACGGCTCCAGCTAGTCAAGATGAATGAGAGAGCTAATGGAAGCTTCAGATATCTTCCGTGCTATTATTTCAACTTCGGCAATGCAAGCAAAGTGCATTCATTCAAGTATGAGGTGACTTTATATTTTGCCATAGATTCGGTGTATTTAGAAAGTAATACTCATACGAATCAGTGTCCATAACAGCGCTTGGAAGAGCTTTAGATATCTTCGTTATTTGAATTTCAACTGTCGCTGATTAAGATACGTTTGCCATCAATGGCATCAACTGCAACCTGGTCTATTTTCTATCTATTATTATTATTATTATTATTAAATCACACCAGACTGGCGACGCAGGAACGGAGAAACTCCATGAGGTTAACAAACCCCCACGCAACCAGCCCAGCGGGTGGAGAAAAAAAAGAATAGAAAAA
>LQNS02000211.1:45231669-45252704 GCA_001587735.2 Parhyale hawaiensis
ATATACCTAACAACTCATGTTAATTTCATCAAAATCCATCCATAACTTTTTGAGTTATGGCATCGAGAAAAATGACGCAGACAAACAAACGGATGGACATATCTTCACCAAAAGTTAATCATCTGTTTCTGAAACATACCTAATAATCCCTGTAAATTTCATCTAAATTGGTTCATAACTTTTGAGTTATCTTGGTGACAGACAGACAGACAGACTGACAAAGAGACAAAGAGACAGACAAACACGACGAAAATATAACCTCCTTGGCGGAGGTAATGAGCAAATAGTCAATAACATTTTCTCTGTTTGTATGTCAACTAAGCAATTTTTTGTCAAATGATCCACGAATCGAACGTATTAATGCATAAATTTAGTCACTGTATTGCATTGGGAGCCAATAAAATGCACCTAGCTGAAGGAAATTTCGCTAAAAATTTCACTCTGGAGAAAGTGACTCACGCACCGAGGCTTTTCAGCGACTCTGTCTGTCCTTGTTTGTATTTTAAATTTACTCAGTAATTAACAAATTGCAGTGTCCTGCACCTGGATAACCTGGCGGCAGCTGTTGCTCCAGACTGAACGACTCAAAATTTTGAGGGGAGCTTCAGAAAATACACAAGGCTTAAGTTTATAATTCTTGATAACACTGTTGTTGAAGAAAGGCCCCTGCGCCAAAGCTATGATTTGATGTTAGCGCAACTGTTTTTGGTTCTATTCCTAGAAAACTATTTGTCGAGGAAAGGGCCTTAGAGACACGGGTTGTGGGACACACAGAACTCCGAGGGCTTATACGTATGTCCACTAAGGTGGACTTGCACTGTTGGACTTTGGCCTTGTTTTTTTTTTTTTTTGGGGGGGGGGGCTTAGTGTATTGGCTCCCTGTAGATTCTTATGATTAGTTTCTACTAGCAAAGACTACGGACATTCGCAGAACCGTGGTGGACGTTCTGCAAAGCCACGATAACGTGGACGGGGTGCCAAAAATCAGTCCACAACTTTTGTTAAATTTGAATTAATTCCGCTCTCGTGAACTGAACTTATCGCGGATTTTTGTTTTTTATGACTCTGCGGTCCAAAATCCTGACTTGGAAATGATTTTTTTTTTTTCGGATACCGGAACGCAAAACTTGGGTTACGTAATAGTCATAGTGAGCTTAAGCAGTCCTGCGACCAGCGCTGCCACCTGCAAGTATAGTGGGGGCCGTTGTAACTGCCGCCCCCCAAAAGGAGAGGTTACTGACACTCCAAGACACTAGTTCGCGATTTTTAAACACAGAATGTTATAGGGTAAAGGCACCTCAAGCCGTCACCCCCCCCCCCCCATTCCCGTGACCCTCTCCTCAAACATATGTAATGACATTAAACTCCTTAGGCCGTGACNCCCCCCCCCCCCCCCATTCCCGTGACCCTCTCCTCAAACATATGTAATGACATTAAACTCCTTAGGCCGTGACCTCAGGGAGGTAAGGCCGTCACTGGCACGGCTTTGGCTCCTTTTCACAACATCTCGTATTATAAGGAATTGATTTTTTT
The DNA here is from genome assembly GCA_001587735.2 of Parhyale hawaiensis. NCBI lineage: Eukaryota > Metazoa > Arthropoda > Malacostraca > Amphipoda > Hyalidae > Parhyale > Parhyale hawaiensis. The sequence goes on from LQNS02000211.1 coordinate 45,233,203, forward strand.
CTCTACACATGGAGTGTTTGATCCTTTTTAATAACGTAGTAAAAATTTTGACTGGTTTAAACAAAATTGATTCAGTATCAGCAATTCGTGTAATTAGTGAGGGTTTGTCAGTGGACGCTCCGGTGTAAAGTCACGGCATTTGAGCTCTTTCCCCTACAAATGCATTTAAAAAAAAATACTTTTTTATGATCCTATCGAATGTTCATACATCATAAAAAAAATATCACTGTGTTAACATGCCAACGACTGGATGGGTCAATTGAACTTACAACAGCAGTTCTTACTGAGGAGACTTATCAGAACCTGTTATACATTACGTCACACCGAGGACGTGAGTGGTAGCTGTGGCCTAAAGGAAACGACGAAATGAAGCAGTTACCCTAGAAACAGCATCTAGGGTGGCACCAGATTTTGTTCGAAATGTAACTCAAATTTAACGTAATCAACGTTATATGTATTACCACTGATTCTGTGTAAACGTTGCCAGCCTAAACAGTTAATGCTCTCCAACTGAAAAATGAACTATTCTCGGTCCCAATCTACACGTGAGTGCAGTAGATATAGTAGAAAATTGCACAATTTTCTGAGTTCGATGTCCCTTCAGTTTTGAAGGGAAATCCGTAATTTATCTGGTACCATTCGCTAAGGAAACTAATTTCACGGATTGTATTGTAATAACTTTTGTAGCATGCCCACAGTTACGTTTGCAACGACGCTACTTATCATGCGAACAATTGGATAAGTGAAGTTAGTGAACACGTTCAAAACATTAATATGTAGACAGACTCTTAGCTCATTGGTTAATATTTTGATGCAATGCACCGTTTTCTCACCAGGTATTGAACTGAGGGGCTCATGTCCCTCCTCTCCTGCTTACCAGATGTACAACCAAACTACAAGTAGCCCTCGCTATGTCGTAGTTGTTTTGAAATCGTTTCAATTTAGGTTCAAACTTTTTGTTCCAAGTATTCGATACATTTGCATTAATTTTAAATCCGTTTATTGCATTTATTCTGGCAACGCTACAGTTTACTTCATACATATTATATATTCGTGTACTTCAATGAAAGTAAACTTGAACTCCTTTGGACAAATTTCCTCTTCAGCTTTAGCTTCAGTAATAGCTTCCATATATATTTATGACTTTAAGCATTGTCTATGGGCGCGTCCAATTGGGGAGACGAATCAAGCCTTCTTAACTTCACTTGTCCAAACCCTCGGAATAAAGCCCTGGCTTCGACCCGTTGATTCGAGTTTCAGGCATCAGCCCTTAATCGATTAGCTGTTAGGCTTCTAAGAACTCAATTTTGTTGCGTAACATGGAGTTTTGAGCAATCTAAACATAATCGGGTTGCTGTTAACACTTGCAACACGATTCAAAGTGACAAAATCAAAGTTTTAGCCTGAAGTTTCAAACAAGTCAAGCCTCGAAGGTGTAATTTTTCTGATGAGTCGAACGTGCCCAATATTGAACTGCAAGTAGACATAATTTCAACTTAAGTGTCTTCTCTTATCTGAATTTTCGTGCAAGAGCTGCTCTGCTTCGTACATCGGCAGCACTGGATAGCATTACAAGGCCAGCGTTGACCAACATTTAGGTGTATCAAGTAGAATAAGTATCTTTTTAACTACTTATTTATAACCTCTGACAAGGAGGTTATGCGTTTGTCGTGTTTTGTCTGTTTGCTTGTCTATCACCAAGATAACTCAAAAAGTTATGAAAGGACATTTAATTACATGGATTGTTAGGCATGTTATCAGCAACAGATTATTAACATCTGGGGGAAATCCGTTCATCTGTTTGTTTGTCTGCCTATTTTTGTCTTCGCGCCATAACTCAAAAACTTATGGACGGATTTTTATGAAATTTACTTGAGCTGTTCAGTTTATTATGAAGAGCAAGTGAGCAGATTTTTGTGATGATCTGCTAGTTCATTTGTTGGTGCTGTATTCGATTTTATGCTTGTTAGCACGATAATTCAAAAAATTCCGAATGGATATTTATGAAATTGATAGGAATTGTTAGTAATATTAAAAGACATGAATGGTTAACTTTTTGTGACGATCGGTTGATCTATTTGTGTGTGACTCATGCGCGTCGTAATGTTTGATACCAGCGAAACTCAAAATTTATGGCAGGATCTTCAAGTGAATTACAGAAACGGTTAATACTATTAAAAGGCCCAAATAATTCGATTTGGCGTTGATACAAAGAAAATCATGGTTTCAGAACCAGTTTAAATTTTTCGTCTCCTCCGCCTCACTTGGTGGAGGTATGCGCTCTCAGAGTGCTCTCTAGTTACTATTGGATTCTCCAGCATTTCTTCAAACCCTTCCTGTTTCTTTAATAGCATTAGGTGCCGACAGCGAGTCGGCCGTGACTCGGCAGATATGACTTCCACCCGAACTTTGACTTAGGTCCTTACTTTTATAGAAGTACCACTGCCTACAAAAACTGTTCTTACTCTGGCGATTAAATTTGCACGTATATTTTCATACAACGATGTAAATGAAAAAATATTAGCTGTCGTATCAGATGGCATTTGTCGTCATAGGTTCAGTAATGACAGTCAGCGCCAATCGTCTACGAACTTTCCGAATTTCTCTCTTAATCTTTAAAGGTCAAATAGGCCAGTAACGCACCTGTGGGGTGGCCTGGGGTGCTAACTCCTAAGCTCGCTTTATGTTTCTCTGTTTGTCATTGGTGCGGGACCGCACTCAAACCACGTACGAAGTTCCATTGTTCAGTGGGAAGTCCACTGCCATTTCGCCTACATTTCCTGTCGCAATTCTTTATTCCCATACATTCAATAGCAATTTTTTCGTCCAGCAATAAAAAGTGCAGTTCACCTGACACTCTAAATTCTATAACAAAACTAGAGCACTCTGAGAGCGTATACCTCCGCCAAGCGTTGCAACGGTAGCAAAAATTTCAAATTGGCTCTGAAACCATCATTTTCTTTCTATAAACTCCAAAATCTAATCATTTGTGCCTTTTGATAGTAATAACAGCTTGTGCAATTTTCTTGAAGATCCGTTCATAACTTTTTGAATTATACTGCTAACAAACGTTAAGACAAACATGAGTTAAACATACCAACGAACGAACCGTTCTGCACCAAAATTCAATCACTTATTTCTTCTAATATTACTAACAACCCCTATGAATTTCATAAAGATCCATTCAGTATTTTTTGAGTTATTTTGCTAACAAGCACAAAATTAAAAACAGTTACAAACGGACGAACAAACAAACGAATCATTACCAAAATTTGGTCATTTACTCTTTGTTATATACCTAACAACTCATGTCAATTTAATAAAAATCCATTCATAATAAATTTTTGAGTTATGGCATTGAGAAAAATGAAGCAGACAAACAAACAAACGGATAGACAAATCTTCACCAGAAGTTAATCATCTATTCCCCCTATCATATCTAACAATCCCTGTAAACTTCGTCCAAATCGGTTCATACCTTTTTGAGTTACCTTGGTGACAGACAGACAAAATGACAGACAGACACGATGAAAACATAACCTCCTTGGCATAGGCAAAAATGTGCCTGTACGGTGTTTGCGGTGCTTTGCTAGACTTTAGTTTTTTTCTTCTGTGACCTGACTGGCGACTTTCCTGCCGGACCTGGTGCGACCTGGCGATCTCTCCAGTGCGACTTTCGTCTTTGATACAACGACTTTTTTTCCTATATGCAACTCTGTTAATTAACAAAGTAATCTTTAGCTTTTATAAAACAGAAACAAGCATGATTTTTTTAGTTATATTTTACTAGCAAAAACTTCACCAAACTAATATCTATGTACATGTCTTTCTCCCCATTCCTTCTCACCCGTCTCCTCCACAACGTCCATGTTCTCAATATTTGAGGAGCACATGTTTTTCAAAACTAGCTTGAGCCAGAGAGGACCCCTTGGCCCTGCTCCTAAAATTAAGACTCAAGGTGTAATAACAGTAAAACTGTAACAGCAGTTAATGCTCTTATATCCTGTGAGTATATACTGGGTGTACTGTCTCCAGAAAGCCTGCTACTTTTTCCCCAGTCATCGTCACAAACTTATTCATATATAAATACGGTGTCCATATCTTTATCAAATATCTGTAAAATAGTGCTGTACATCATACCATTATTGGTAAAATGTGTAGCAAAATACTAAATATCTAGAACACTGCATATAAGGACAACGCTGAGACAACATATGACAGCACATATTACGATATCGCAAGAGCACTGGTGGAGATTGTTGCTTTTATGATATAATGTATTTTTGAAATTTTATGCATAGGAATATATAATAAAGTATAGAGGAAAACTGTCGGTGCGACTTTGCTTAGAGCGACTATCTATGCGTCTGCGATTTTCGACTTTGAGACTCTGAAATTGCCAGTGCGGCATAGTCACCAAGTCGCGACTCGGTGCCGCAGAGCCCAGCTCATGGATATGTGGTCTGCTCGTATGTGTGCCTAGAAGTTAGGATAGGCACCTATTCTAACTGAACCGAACCGAACCTAACACATACTATGAGGTAGGCCACATACTATACCGGGACAGAAATATACACATACTATAATTTTCAACAACACCAACACGGATTCAAAGAAAGCGCTCGTGATATGTGTCCCAAACGCGGTATTTGCATGGTTAACCGTTACCTTAACCTCAGCTGCAGACATTAGACAATATCTTTTGAATGCGTAAACGCTCATTGTAACGCTGCAAATATCATTAATGAAGTAGCTAAGGGAGATTTGAAACAGTCAGGTAACGTTTAGCTTGTATAGGCGCTGATGTAAATACGACATCATCATTAAGTCTGGAAATGATATGTCGTAAACAGATTAAAATATTTTTTATACGATAATAGAAGCGTTTTTAAGAAAGTTTAGAGAAAGAAAGCGAGACAATAATGGTAAGAGTTCTACTACGTCTGTAAGAGTACAACTGCTGAAACAGAGACTCCAAAAATAAAGGAAGCTCCTGAAAGTGAGACTTGACGAAACTAAGAAAATCTTGAAACGTAGATTTTTTACAGTGCTATTTTTCGTCAGTTGTAGCCATAGCCGATTATACGCTGAGTGACTAGCAAAAAGGTGGAGCAAAACTTGAATTGAAAATTTAGTATCTTCTGCTGTACACCTTTACGATTTCCAAGAGAGTTTTACAAATGTAGAAGAAGCAAACATGGGACGAATCTGTCATCTTGAAACTAGAACTCCTCCCGAAACTGAGACAAGATGCCTGTCTGTAATTGTAAAATACAAAAAAAAATGATCGGGCTACCACTGCTTGAAACCTTCAGTGCCGCTAACTTCACATTTATGGACATTACAGATAGTGCTATTCCTACCAGAAATAATACTTACTTGAGACAGTCTGGTTCAGGTACGACAACTTGAGCACCGTCTGAGAAGTAATTGCGCATTGTTTGGTTTTGGTTGAAATGTCACCGTTCGGCCCGGACGCTCGAATTAAAAATTTCGTTGTATGGTCCATCGAACAATAGAGCGGCAATCGACGATCTCGAAGTTCGGCGTTCGGTTGGGGTCACGCATAAGCAGGCGGGAGTGCAGACGTGCGAACGCGTGCGTGACGATGTCTAGTTAAGAAGTGTTGCAATTGTAAGTTTACAACGCTGCTCAGGCTGCCGCGCCGGGTAACAACGACGGGAGAACGCAAGAAACGTACGAAGAAAGAGAATACGCTCCAAATGACGTTGGTCCCAGGAAGCAAATAAAGTAACGGGGGGACTCAATGGGACTAAAACATAACTTACCTGCGACCGCATGTCGGTGCATGACGTCACACCCATGAATCAAAGTATTTGAGGGTCGAACCTTAGGCTTTCGTAGGTTGGGCTCATAATAATGACCAAAAATATAAGCAGTGCTATATTTTTGACGCGGGAGAAACCATAAGAATAATTACTGCTCAAACTTTTTGTACTTGACGACAACCACTTTATTGTATTTTGTGTATGGGTGCAGCTCAAGTAGCTGGCCAGGCAGGAGCGGGAGATTGAATGAATCAAGTCCAAAAAGTACGATGATATTTTTAACTATGTTTTGTGAAGAGCACTGTGAGCTGAGTATGAAGTGTAAATAAGGTTTCGCTTCGAAGAAGAAGTTAAATAATTAGGGCCCCATACCGGCCTAGATCTTGTCTCTGATGCTGTGAACGTTTCAGCAGCGTCCACGGTCATTTTCTATTGATAATATTGTTTTTGTCCAATTAGTATATGTTCTCATCATTTATTTATGTTCTGTAAGGACAAAATTAGCAATTGATGACGATTTTTTCTAGCAAAATTAATCAAATACTCCTATAGGCTGCTCATCCATACCATTCAACGATTTTGACGTCACTGATGGTATTATTTTCGATGACAGTTTCTCGTGAGTCCTTCTATTACGCTCTTTGCTTCCTGGCTGCTCAGGGCCCAACAACTGCAATACTAGTTCATCGTTTCTTAGTGTATATATAAGATACTAGCGGACCCGCGCGTGAAAAGTTCACGCAATAATCAATAAATTTGCTTAATATAAGCCAGTGTGGAATCTTATCTTCCTTGACTTGCTTCTTATTCACCACAAGAAATTTGTGATGACACTTCTGCATTGATTGTGCGTTCCTTGATCACTAAAATATGGAGGAAAACGCTACGAAGGTCAACTCAAATTATCGTACGCGATGCGTATTTTTTGTGAGCAGTACACATCAACTCATCTGCAGCACACTTCTTTCCTCCCTTAGATGACATACAACAAAATAAACTGTATTAGCAAGTGCTGAAGCATCAATGAATTTAATTTCTGCTGCGTATTCAAAATACACAGGGAAATAGTTTCATCATAAGAAAATTTTCGCTCCCAAGAAGTTGGAATAAAGAACTACTACGTTTACTACACCGGAAAAACTCTGTTCCTCTACTCTTCGCTGGTTTTCTACAAAATGTGTACATCGTAAACCAAAAGAAAATATAATTTCGATGGAGAGAAGGAGTAATGAAAATCAGACTCCACGGGAAAGGCAAAAGAAGCTGGAAGAGCAAGAACTGCATTCAATGGACCCGTGCGTGGAAAAATTCCCGCAATAATTGATATGTTTGCCTACTACCTATATTGTATAGGCGGAATCTTCGGAGTCTTCTCTGACTTGCTTCTTCATTTTCTTCGTTGATCCTCTGTCGTTCTCTCCTCCTTAGGTCTTCTATATATATATCGCAAGGTAAAAGTAAAATCTTGAGTAAAACACGCCAATAAACTTGAACGCAACGCCAGTCCGGTTAGATTATATACAATGTTGGCGCTCCGTAAGAATGATGCTGTTGGTACCGTTTTTATAACTCAAATATCTGCTTTATTTGAAATTCCGAAAATTTTTGCGGTTGAAGAGAAAACTGCTTCATCACATAAGAAAAACAGTAAGCTAGAAGAAATGATTGTCTACTGCCCGTGAAAAATCACCGCCTCCAGAGCGATTCGCCGACCATCTGCTGAATTTATACGTCGTGATCTGGTTACTTAAGAGAAAGAAATTATAAAATCAGACTCATTCCAGAAGCTGCAAACATAGAGTTCCGATTTCAAGAAGTGTTTCAAGCAAGAAGTGTTCAGATAAAGGATAAGGACAGCCTTCGCCATCTTCTGCAACGTGATCATTGATTTACAAAATCTGCAACCTGGCCCTATCTATTTCCTTCAAAACGGACACGAAATAAATAAATACACGAAGCGTTTTATTATATAAAGACTAGTAGACCCGCGCGTAAAAAAAAACTGGCAATAATCGATTTGTTTGCTCTCTTCATTGACTTGCTGTTTCCACATTTTCCTGCTTACGCTTAGTAGAAACTCTTATTCCCTTCTGTAGCCCTTCTGTTTCAAGTCTTTCTTGTCACTGTGCCCCGCCCCATAGGCGCTTTATCTCTCCAATGAAAGCATGTCTCCGTTCTTGAAATTGTAGTAGTCTCGTTCTCCTTTTATGTTCCCTATCCTCTTTCTTAATTAAACGTGCGTCTTCCAAAAAACACTGCAATAATCTTGAATGCAACTCCGGTCAGCTAATATGCAATGTTAAGGCGCCGTATCCATAATACCGTGTTCCATACTTAACTCTCTGCTTCACTGAAGTGTTCGAATTTCGGCCGCTGAAGCGAAACATGAACTCTCAGAGAAAGACAGTGAGCTGGAAGAAATAATTGTTTACTGCTCAGTGCCCGTGAAATACTTGAAGAGAAAGCTACATCGCCAAATTTAACAATAAAGACAGTAAGCTAGAAGAAATAATTCTCGACTGCCTGTGAAAATCATCACCTCGTGAGTGCTCCTATGAATATTTCCCGAATTTATACGTCGTGACCTGAGAAAAAGAAACGCATAAAATCGGACTCCAAAAGCTGCACACACATCGTTTCAAGTAAGAAGTGCATCCAGATGAAGAGATAAGGATCCAATTTTTGTCATCTTCTGCAAGCTGATCATCCATCCATCCTACAAAAACGAAACTGAATTACAAAATCTGCAACCTAGCTTATTTTTCGCCTATTTCCTTCAAAGCGGACACGAAATAAATAATTAAATAAATAAAAACACAAAGCGTTTTATTATACAAGGATTATCGATGTGGACATGCACCTTGATCATTTGTGATGAAAAATGTTACTAGTTTGGTGCGGAAGATTTCGTGACTGGCGAGATGCTCTCCTCTCAGACTACAGGCGCGTACGATGCGGCATATCTTTGTTGTGTGCTGTAACACTATTGCAGGGAGAGATGCGTTAGTGATAGAGAGCCGCTTCATATATGAGATTTTTTAAGCCATGTCCTATAATTTTCCTTAGCAGTAGGTAATAATGATCAGTTTAGGACTAAGCTCGTCACAGTGCTTGCGTTCACTTTTTGAAGATGATGCAACCAGCCCATTCCTGGTTTCAAAAGTGCCTCGTTTCAGCAGACGCTCGACTCACCTAAAAAATAAATTCTAGAAACATAGATCACTCCATGTACAGGTCTTCTAAAGTCTAAACGGTCTTTTCTGCATGTCCTAGGTAGTTTATCTTACTATAACACCTCCACCATTCCCCATTAAACCATTCTTCTGCTGGGGAATATTCAGCCTCTTTCGAGAGTCCACCTGCTAATAGAAATAAAGATTGTCTGTGTCTGGTGACACCGATTACGGCATAAGACAAATTCCATGTACGTGCCAGAAGTAACTGATTACGAGCCAACGCCTGAACGTGGAGTCAGGAAGTAAAGGCCAGGCCACCTGCCTGATGATTCGAACAAGTCCAGCCTCAAAGGCAGAACTTCGCTGTCCGATCGAACGCGCCCCAAGTAATGAAGCCTAAGCGCTCAATTGAAGCGTATCATCCCATTCAATTAAGTGGTCAAAGTCTTTCTAAACCGAGCCCACTCGATTAGACTGGTCCAAAACTTCACACAGGTGCCGCGGTTACGACTTGTTGATTCAAGTTTCAGGCTTCGATTCCTTTTTTTTATCGATTACCTGCTAGACTTGCAAGAATTTAATCTTACTCCCTAAAACAGAGTTTTGCGTCGGCTCTAGTTTATTCGGTTGCTTCTTACATCTGCAACACAATTCAAAGTGACGCAGCCAAAGTTTCTGTCCTCATTTCGGGACAAGTCAAGTCCAGTGGCCTTGGCTTACATCAATATTGGCGACCCATTCGAATATGTCGTTACCCTGTCGACGCGACTGGGTTATGTATATGCCAGTATTTTCACCTAGAAAAATTTGAAAATGGGCTAAAGAGGATCCACTTCCACCCATCCCCACGGAAATTCAAAGATGTTGTATCAAACTCTATTACAAGCAAGCTAGTAGTTTAGACAGTAATCACTCGGTGTGGCACTGAGTAGAGCGGAAAGAAGGGGGTGCGTCAAGATGCTCTTCAAGATGTATGCATATTTACATAGTATCATAGCTTATGACAATTTCTTTGCAGTTGACTTCGTGAAAACATCAGAGCTAGGATTCGCTATTTTTTCTGTACCGCCGAATAGATATTCGGTAGTTAAAAACGGGTCATTCGTTTCCTTATTTCGGTCTTTTTCCAAAAATATATACTCAATGATTCGGTAGTTTTCGGTATTTGGTTCATTATTAGTCTTAAAACTTCGTGCCCGGTCCCCGACGGACAGGAAGCATAACCCAAATGAAGCACTTTGCAACACCAGGAGGCCTGAAATGCTGCTCAAGGAAATCTAACAAAAAGCTATCTATAGCTGACTTAAACGCCTGCAGGCCAAAACGACCAAAAGCAGATGCCAACAATGAGTTCTAAAACCCTAACAGACCAGGGTACGAAACACCGACCGAACTGATTAGTTCAGCACCTAACATTTTCCTACGTGAAAGAGTGAGACGGACAGCAGCACGTATAATTCTACAATAGACTTTTAGGGCCGGGACAGATGAATACAGCCAATACCTCTCATTATTGTACACCTTATAAAACATACAGAGTTCGGCCACCCCCTCTCCTGTGGAGCAGTTTCAACAGATCTGACCCCTGCACACAACCTGCTGGTCTAACTAACAAGTCAGTCCAACAGACGGTAGTGACTGTCAGCAGCCGAAGCCCAGACCGGTGAGCAATACTCCAACACATGCAGCCAAAAAGCATAAAAGCATCTGCGGACAACTTTTTTGTCAACAAACACAGAATTCACCTAACGCATCAGCCCTATCTTACTGGAAGCACGTGGCACCAGTTGCCTAACATGCGACTGAACAGTAAGCTTCTCATCAAAGACAACGCCAATAATTTTCAAGGAGCTAGCTAAACTCCTGAAGCGAAGTGTCATCTATCTCCAGATGTGGATACTGCGGTACAAGTATCTGAGACCGACGGAAAATCATAGACTTGGTCTTTCTGTATTCAGGTATTCAGCTTCATACTCCAGGCCGAGCACTATGCACTAATGAGTGACAGCATTGTGACTGCAGGGAGCAGGTATCACTGCTATCAAAGTGGAATCGTCGGCATAGTTGATCATCGTGTTTTCCAGCGAAGAAAGCATGTCACTAGTATACAGAACGAACAACAGCGGGCCAAGCACGCTACCCTGTGGGACGCCAGACTCCATCGTGACTGAAGCACTCAAAACGCTGTCAACAGACACACTCTGCGTTCGATCAGAAACACAGTCACTAATGATTGACAGAAGCCTACCACCCACACCAAACAACTCCAGCTTGTATAATGGACCCCCGTGGTTGACCCAGTCAAACACCGAGCTTAAGTCCAACTGTACAAGGCGTGCCTCAGACCGATAATCCAGCGCCGAATGTAAATGGTGTGGTACCGACCACAAAGCATCACAACAGCCAAAACCAGTTCTGTACGCAAACTGACCAGCAGGCGGCAAACCCATGACCTCAGTAAAACGACCAAGCTTACAAGCGACCAATTTCTCGAACACTTTCGATAAAATGGACGTCAGCGTAATATGCCGGTAGTTGGTGACATGGGGCGACACTGGATCCTTGGGAGTAGTAATATTTCCAGTACGCCAACAACGGAGAAAATTTCTTAACTGTAGCAAGCGCCGAAAGATCACTGCTGGCTTAGGGGCAAGAACGCCAGCAAGCTGCTTATAAAACAGAGGAAACATGACTACCGGGCGTGTAGATTTCAAAAAACTCCTTATACAGTATGTGTAATAGGGTGATGCAATCTGCAATAATGCTCCAGAACTCATCTGAAATGCGCTGATGCATCGCTTATAATTATTTATGTGTAGTAATAATTATACATAAATAAACATTATAATATTTGAAATGTGAAAACAATGGTAAAAACAATGTTGAAGCTTTGAGAGTAAAATCATTCTACAAGAAAATGTAACACTAGTTTCAACAGAATAAATTTGCAAGAATGTTCCAGAACTTCTCAGAAAATGTGCTGATGCATTGCTCATAATTATTTATATGAATAATAAATTCATAAATCATGATAAATGAACTTCATAAGAGACAGAATGCAGATAGAATGCTGAATTTTCCTCTGAGAAGTCCTTTGAAGCGTTGATGACGGAAGAAAACGGGGTTTTAATGAAGTACTAATTTTCTGTCACCATTTTATGACGGTGCAGGTCTCTCTATATTTAGTTAATTGCTACAGCACATCGCAAGCTTACTTGATCTTTGAATTATTCAACCGTCACTGAGCATTACAATCAGATTTCTTGCGCTTACAGAGCATATGGAGGAGTAAATGTCAACTTTTGAATGACCGCAAAACAAATGACTTCAATATTGATAAGTACTTCGTCCAAAGCGGTATCAATTATACAGTTTGACTGCTTTCGGTAGAAGCATAGAAGCACTCTACCCTAATCTTTATTTAAATGTCGCAGAAACTTGACTGATTCCCAGATAAATAAAAATTAATAGATATGTAGATACACCTGGAAGATTATTATAGTGCTGCATGATTAGGGGCGCTCTACATTGCACATCAAATTTAAATTTCGAGTCTGCCTGATCCAGTACCTCGATCACACAGGAGCGTTGACTTCATCCTTTTTGAATCGTGTTGCAGTCAACCAGAGTTCGTCGAGCTTGCTGAAAACTTCATTTTACGGAGCAAAATGAAACTTATGAAACACTAGAAGACTGTTGATTAAGGTTATACTCCTGATCTCGATTAAATGGCTCGAAGCAGGAGCATACGTCGGAATTTCAGCTCGAGTTAATCTTTAAAATCTGAATTTCGCCGTTCAAGCAAGCATGCTCTACGTCTCTACATTTTTTTTCTCAGCAGTCCACGGTAAATAACGAGTGTAATAGTACGTGAGCGTCGTAGGCGAGGGCCTCGGTACTGTATTTTCCGGTCATGAGTCTCAAAATGTGTACCATACCGAGTCTTCGATCAAGCCCCCCTCGTCGATTGAGTTAGCTAATCTAATCAGATTAGCTTTAACATGTCTGCAACCTCAATATCCCAGCTTTGATTGAGGTCATCCATTCTATTTAGCATTGACATCCCCAGAATTTCAATTTAGAGCGTTTCATGTTCCAATAATTAAAATTGAGCTTCAGGGATGAGCAGCATATCGACGCTACGTTGAAACAGCCGAAAAAGCTCATTTAGATATATATCGATAGCATCGGTCAGTTGCCAGAGCGTCTGTGCCGATATCGACATTTAAAAAAAATATATATATATATGGATATTCGCCGATATACTCCCATCTCTTTGCATTTATTTTTCCAACTGCCTCATATTGAAAACAATCAAGTGATCATTATAATGAATTATACAATAAAAGTAAGACTTCAACGGGAATATAGCCATTATAATAACCAAATATGATGTAGTTGTACCTCTTGTATCATTCATCAATACCGAAGCATCGCATCTCGGATCTCACCCAGCTTTGTTTCTCAAAATTTCTAGTAGAAGCTATTTCGATTATTCTTGCATCGATTTGTCTCATTTTTGAATCGCAAAGCTCATCATAACACACCCAACCAATACTAAAAATATAGCAACTAAATAAACCTAGGCTCAAATCTTTTGTGCTGTATGTTCATTATTTAACTAATTATCAAAAGATACTGATGGATAGTATTTTGCTGCACAGCACGTTATCTCATCGCTGCCAGATGTATGGTAGCTTTTGTTTCCCGCAAGAAATCCTCCATTATCATACCCGAGCTCAAACTCGATTTCCCCCCTGATATTAATTATTCAGCAGCACCTATAAGCTTTTCTTCAAAACTAGTGGAATGCTTTCGATGTTTCTTGCGCCATAAGATTTAACTCATTCGCCTTTTATTGTTACCTTTAGATATTTCACTACTATGCTTGGAACTTTCATAACCCGGCCAGTCTGCTGCTAAAATGCATTCAATTGCAAACGTATTGGATACATCAAATTATTGTGAAAAACTAAATTGTAATCGATAATAGTAGCTCAGATGGACACGAACTATTCATTTCAAGGTAAATAGTACGTTCTCGAAAGCATCCCAACTATCATTGCGTTTTTCATTACGCTGTGCAATACTGTGCAAAAATACAAGAGATGTGTGGCCATTCTCCCTGAGAGGCACTATATTAATGATCTTACCACCATCCATCTTCGCTTGGACAGCTCAGCACCACAAGTATATATCGATGTAGCACCTCACGTTGATGCGTGCTGGTGGTTCCAACACGTCACCACCAATTACCTGGTTGCCAACAGCTATTCGTTGCTGTTATGAACTCGACTCAATAAATAATCATTGAAGTGCTCATACCAAGCTGGACTGGGCCCATCACCATTGTTGGAATGAGGGCTGGGTAGAAATACTCCGAGCACAAGAAATGGTTTATTGATGAAATAGCAATAGATCGGCACAGGTGCGACCGGACAGGTGCAAGGATATAAAAAGAAGTGGACCATCTAAAAAAGCCGGACAAACGTAAACTTCTGACACGTGGAGAAGTTCTTAGGTTTAAAACAAGTTTACTTCTAGAACATCGGATGGCTAAAATCCAAAACTTCATTACGTAAAAGTATACAAGTACATTCAAGGTGTATTAAAATGAAAGCAATAATAACAGGAAGTACCTACACTACGCGTAAAAGTTATACCCCTCGCTATTATAATCGTTGATAGGGTTGTGGAGGCTCCAAGGGCAAAGTGGCAGTAACTATGGCATAGCGTGGGGCTCGTTCACTTGCCATTTGGATTGAACACCGATCTTAAGCCCCTTCAGGCTTAAGATACGTTAAGATACGGCAAAAAAAATTACTGAGGCAACGGTTGTTGAGTGCAGTGGTTAAACAGGGAGTTAATAATAATAACAACGGTTGTACGTAAGAGGATCACTTTTATAACAACTTTTTATTGAACTCTGACAAGGTTATCAATAATGCCAGAACACTATGAATAGCGCTCACGAGTAGTAATAAAATGGGACAAATCTTTGCATCAACAATAAGTGAAATACTGTACTGGAGCTCCAGTAGTCTCCGATAACAATCTTGGGAAGCTCAATGGAGAAAATAAAGCGTAGAAATATCACTTGTTCATCTAATTTGCCTGCAATTTCATACAAGAGAGATGCCCTCCACCAAACATCACAGAAAAGGCTCTTACTGTGGAACCAAATGGTCAGCAGCTTTATGGACACAAATTTGACCTAAACATACACATTAGCATGAATATAACACGTCTAGTACTGGTTTCACGTTGAATAATCAAGGATATGAACAAATAGTTGTTCTATAAAGAACTACAACTTTTTGCTGCCTAGTACTAGACAGATACGATTTGATTTTATAATACATACTTTATATAACATATGATAAGTATTTATTATTAGTCGGATGGATTGTTAGTTTTATGTACATCTTATCCTCAAAAATTAACGCACAGATTCAAAGAAAATACTGAAAAAGCGTCTTCATTTTATGTTATTTGTATATAAACTATTCTACAGCGTAATTAGGAGAAGCATTTATATAGGCAATCAAGAAAAGGTGTATCGGTATCGGCCACTTTTTCGTACCGGTATACCTACCTCTCAACTCATTCCTGCCAGTGCAGTTTGGCGGAAACTTATTCGACAAGTCGTTTCCAAAGTTTTCTCTAAGCTTCGGCTATATTTTCCGGCGATAAAATCTGAACTGCTGTGTTGTTAGAGAACAATAGACTCGGTGTAGATGAGTAGCCTCGCGCTCGGGACTGGATGCTCGGTTCTTTTATTTCAGCAGCTTCTTCAGTGCAGAGTCGCCAACCGGACGCGCCGCGTTTACTCAGGAAACAAAAATTACGTTTGTATCTATACCTGTCGTCGAATGTTATTTGTCGAGCACACAGCTAATTACATAGAGCAGTTTGAGAGCTCGATAGCAGCAACTAGACTGCAGGTGCCTCCTGAGTGCTAAGAAAATAGGCCGACAGTTCGCCAAAGTTTGCAACCTCGTCAAGTCTTTGTTTCAGGTGCAGGCTTCTGCGAACTGGTAAAAACTGCACAAATAGTGATAACATTGTAAATCTTGTCACAAATTAGGGCTCTAGTACGACAGTTCAAACACACCCACACAAACTGCGAACTGTGAACTGTCGAACAACAGCTGTGTATACGTGTACGTTGGGTATTGCTGTCACCAGCTTCTCCCTGATCGATACATCCAGTAAGAGCAAGTGAAGCCGGTTTTGCTGGAACATTCTCTTGCATTAAAATATCTTTGCGTGCTATATCAGCCACTTAATTTTTTTGACGATGCATTTGCAAAAATTTTTAAGTATATTGTTGATATTATGTATTTTCCCCTGAAAAACATTTTCTTCCACTGTATAACTGCATATTCTAGTTATTTAATAATATGTACCGTTGTAGGGCTGTTTCGACGAGTATTTGTGCATTAATACTTGATAATACAGAGCGTTTCGTTCTACAAAAGAAGTATCAGGAGAAGTTGTACGATTTCTGACAAATCAACGAAATCAAAATACATGAAGAACGGGTGTATTAGAGAAAATATTTATGTTGCAAATGGCTTAAATTAAAAAGTCTGCTATGTACAAAAATACGTAATTAAAGCGCAATTCGAAGATAATACATATTCAAACTAGAGCGCTCTGAGAGTGCATGCCTCCGCCAAGTGAGCCAACGGTAGCAAAAATTCAAATTGGCTCTGAAACCATACTTGTCTTTGCATAAACTCCAAAATCTAATCATTTGTGCCTTTTCATATTTATAACAGCTTGCTCAATTTTTTTGAAGATCCGTTCATAACTTTTTGAGTTATACTGTTAACAAACGTTATAACAAATATGCGTCAAACATACAAACGAACTAACCGATCTGCACCAAAATTTGATCATTTATGTCTTTTATCATTACTAACAACTCCTATGAATTTCATAAAGATCCATTCATTATTTTTGAGTTATTGTGCTAACAAGCATAAAATTAAAAACAGTGACAAACGATTGAACGAACAAGCGAATCTTTACCAAAATTTGGTCATTTACTCTTTGTTATAAACCTAACAACTCATGGTAATTTCATCAAAAGCCATCCATTACTTTTTGAGCTATAGCGTCGAGAAAAATGAGGGAGACAAACAAATAAACAAACAAACGGATGGACATATCTTCACCAAAAGTTAATCATCTGTTCCTGCTAACATATCTAACAATCAATGTAAATTTCATCCAAATCGGTTCATGACAATTTGAGTTATCTTGGTGACAGACAGACAGACAATCGGACAGACAAACACGACGAAAACATAACCTCCTTGGCGGAGGTAATGAACGCGAGCGTGCGACAGCTCTATACGCACGCTAGAGTAACCCACGAAGGTGAAGAAACACCGCACAAAGCTACCTAAACAAATGGCGCATAACATTGCAGTAGACATCATGGCACATAATGGTGTATTACATTGCAGTAGATATCATGGCACATAATGGTGCATTACATTGCAGTAGATATCATGGCACATAATGGTGCATTACATTGCAGTAGATATCATGGCACATAATGGTGCATTACATTGCAGTAGATATCATGGCACATAATGGTGTATTACATTGCAGTAGATATCATGGCACATAATGGTGTATTATATTGCAGTAGATATCATGGCATATAATGGTGTATTACATTACAGTGGATATCATGGCACATTGGGTGCATTACATTGCACTAGATATCATAGCACTATTTCAGGAAACGAGTGAAGTCTACGGGATTACTGTAGCTATAATCAGCTTTTGTCAGCTTTTGCTTCGTTCTAACAAAGCTGAGATCTCTGGCACATTGTAATAGCACATTTTTACTAAATACGGAAAATAATTGATGCAATAATAATGTACATTAGGTACATGTAGTAGGTACTGTATTTTAAATATGAATATAAAAATTCTTCACGATAACAAGCAGTTTTAAGAAAAAATCACTATTCTAGAAAAATTTATATGTAACCGAAAATATGCAGAAACACTCGATTTTCATTGATTGATCAACATGTAACTCTAATAAAAACACAGAAAATGTGGATATACTGAGTTCTTGTTCCATCCATTTTCATATTTCGGACCAAACGAAATGTATGTAATATTGCTATTCTTTGTTCTCATCCGAGCACAGTTTTGTTAATCAGACGTTCCGGAGGGAAGGTAGTGATTAAGCATTTCATGCATAGCTTCACTTCTTTGTAAGCAGAACTATCCTTGATCGAAATAATAATAATAATAATAATAAAAACTTGAAATAAAATAGAATAGATGAATTTTACTACAGTGACAGAGACGCTGCACATATTCAATTTAATTCAATATATATCAGTGATTTCCCTATTTGTGATAGACAAGGATTCAATGGCGTTAAACAGCCTGTGGGGGCATTAGAAAAGAATAGTAATCAGAGATCACGTTCAGAAAATATGAATTAACTAAGGTGTTAGCTATGCTCGACAGAGTATCTGTCACGGTTACCTTAAGAATTTTGGCAAACAAGCAGAATAAAAATAAATCATTTTCCCGAATGGATGCGGTACACATTATATTAGGAGGATGCAGCACCACGAGTGATTAATTCTTAGTCTTAAAGCTAACACTGTAACATGAGTGTTTTTATCTTTATTCTTAAAGCTAACACACGGGACAGTATTTGTCAGTCGCCAGGTTTTGTTTACCGTTTTTATTCTATGATAAAAATGAGGAAAATGTAATACTACAGTGCGTTACCTTTGATTATGCAAATACAACCTCCTAAATTCATTCTTCAAGTGTCGAACTTTGAAACATCAATATTAACTAAAAGTATGGCTATGTTGCAAATATAAACAGCACTTGTAAAATAAATATTTAGCCATTTGCTAAGCTTATCATACAATTTGCTTATTTACGAGTTTTTTACTGTTACCTCAGATTATGCAACAAGTTAATAAAAACATCAAAAAGAGGAAATAAATACAAGTGAACAGGAATATATTTGTTACTCTTCCAAAACCAAGAAATTATAACCAAAACAATTCAATAAACACTGAAATCAGTGTTCAGTAGCGGGTAAACAAGACATGTTAATTTTGAACATGGCTTCTCCATTTTTTATTATTATTTTAAGGCGATTATCAACAGACTTTATCAGGTTTGATATTCCAGATGGTGGAATAGAATCTGCTGCTGTTTTTACTGCATCCCACACGCTTACTTTGCTCGAAAACTGCCGACCACCTTCATTGACCTTCCTTTTGATCATTGCCCAGAGGTTCTCAATGGAATTTAAATCGGGGCTATTCGCTGGCCAGTTCATAATTCTTTTTTATTTAAATCCAGTTAGCAGCGTACCGTACTCGGCGTGAGGGAGCGTTATCGTGCTGAAATACCAATTTGGATCTGCGTGCGATAGTCTGCTCATCAAGCCATGGAATCAAGTTGGCTTCAAGAAACTGGCAGTACCTTTCTGCATCCAGTTTAACTCCTTCTGCCACTTCAAATGGACCAA
>LQNS02000211.1:45258957-45270930 GCA_001587735.2 Parhyale hawaiensis
GGGGGGCGGTCGCCCCCCCCCCCTGCCCCCCCGTCCCGGCGCCCCTGCGAGTGCCCACCTGGTACTGTCGAGAAAATGACTATTTTGTATGAAATACTATCCCATTCAACTGAGTGGATTTTATGCTGTAGTGAGCGGAATCCCTGAGTGAAAAAATACCATCGTACCAAGTTAGGTCCGTCAATTTGCTTGGGATCTAAAGCAAACTGAAATCGCACATCATGAAAGATGAGCACTGAGCAGGGAAAGAAACTAATGGCATGTTTGATTGGGGGCCTCAGTAAAATCTTCAAGGCTTGGTTTGCCGGAAACTGCAGTTATAGGAGCTTTGGCTTTGCCGCTTTGAATCGTGTCGTGCTTCTTAAAATGTTTGCTTTGAGCCAGATAAAAACAAGCTCATTTATTTCTCATATGGATGCTGTGTCCAACATATTAAGGGCACAGAGCCCTGATTTTTTTTTCTTAGCACTAACAGGAAAAGAGACAAGAAGCATTTCGTCGGTAGAGTTTCACTGATGTTCTTGCCCCCAGGCTTGCAGAGATCTGCCGGCGCCTAATACGATTAGGAAATTTTCCTCGTTGTTGGCGAACTGGGAATATTACTCCTATTCCCAAGGGTCTGGTGTCGCCCTATGTGGCCAACTATCGACATATCACACTGACGCCCATTTTATCGAAGGTGTTCGAGAAGTTGATCGCTGGTAAGCTTGGTCGTTTCGCTGAGGTTACGGGGTTGCTGCCTGCTGGTCAATTTGCGTACAGAATTGGCTTCGGTTGTTGTGACGCTCTCTTGTCAAAAAAAAAAAATACATGATTTTGATTTGATTTGATTGATTTGTCTGTATCGCACCATTTACAGTGTGCACTGGATTGTAGGTCGGAGGCACGTCTTGTCCAGTTGGACTTTAACGCTGCGTTTGACAGGATTAACCACAGGGGTCTGTTATACAAGCTGGAGTCCTGTGGTGTGGGTGGTAGGGTTTTGTCAATCATTCGTGATTTTGTTTCTGAGCGAACGCAGAGAGTGTCTGTTGACGGCGTTTTGAGCGCCTCAGTCGGGCTGGTGTCTGGCGTCCCTCAGGGCAGTGTACTTGGCCCGCTGTTGTTTGCTTTCTATACTAGTGACATGTTCTCTTCACTCGAGAACACGTTGATCAACTTGTTCGGGAATGATGGAAATAACTATGTCAGACGTCAAACAGGTGAGAAATACAATCCAAGATGCACAAAGAAACCTGTTAAATTTGGAGGCGGATGTGTTATGGTGTTCGGAATGTTTTCTGCCAAGGGTACTACTACTCTCGTCCGTCTGAATACGCGTGTCAATGCTGTTGTGTATAAGAACCTCTTGGCAGATCATGTTTTGCCAATCTTAAACAATTCTGACACTGACGGCCCCATTTTCATGCAGGACAACGCACCCTGCCGCAAAGTCAAACGTCTGTTGGGGTTTCTTGATGAGAAAGGAGTGGAGACTCTTGACTGGCCTGCTCAAAGTCCTGACCTCAACCCCTTAAAGAAACTGTGGAAAGTCTTGGGTGAGAATGTCATGGCACGAAATCCAACAAACACTGAGGATTTGTGGACAAAGCTTCAAGAGGAATGGTGCAGGATTGATATTGAACGATGCCGCAATTTAATCGAATCTTGCCTTCGAAGATATGTTGAAGTCATCAAACATAAAGTATCGTTCACAAAATATTGATTAAGGATGAAGGCTTTTGTTAAATTTGTTGTTATGTTGCGTTTTTTGTCAAGTGTCCCTAATTCTGTTCACTCTAAATTCATAATTATACGTTAAATATACATAACTTTTTTCTTATTCTTCGGATCGTAATAAATTCTTAGCATATTATTAGGTTTCCCAATACCTATTTTGTGGTAAAATTTCAGCGTTGAACCTTTTTCAGTTTTTGAGATATGAATTTTTTTATTTTTGTCCCTTAATTATGCTCGCAACTGTAGAGTAGGTTCGGCACATACGAGTACTTTTTATTAGAATGTCGGCTATTTGTATTATATATATTAGCCAAACTTTGCCCTCTGATGAACTATTTAAATGAAAAAATTGAAGAAGCCTAATGCATGGACCAATAATTAGACCTTGATGGGTCAATGACTGAATATTTCGGGAAACTCTGATGCCAGCAACGCATCAGGAACAAGTTCATTCGGTTTAGCTATAAAGCACAGACCTCAAATCCTCATTTTGGTTACCTCAGCTGTTAGCTTTTGAAAATTTTCAAGGGTCAAGTTTTATTGTCTTGCAGCAACAACACGAATAAAGCTTGGTAAGGCAAGTGGTACCGTAGTCTGATATCACTACTTGATTGTGCGAGAACATGGAAAAATATAATGAACTACAAGTGTATTTCGATAATTATTTTACTAGTCTCCCACTGGTCACTCATCTGCCTTCAAGGAAATATGGCGCTACTGGAATGCTGAGCGAAAATAGTTCCAAAATGCTGCCCTATCAAGAGCACTCAGATTATGAAGAAGCAAGACCGAGGATCTGTCGATATCATGTATGAAATTTGCAAAGAAAAAAAAATCGCTTTTTCGTTGCATGGATATTGGTATTTAACAGTAGCCTAAAATATTCATTCTGCTAACTCAACGATGAGAGTGAGCAGATGGTCATCCAAACATAATAACACAATTCAGGTAGACCAGCCATACAATCTAAACGCACACAACAAATTCATGGGTGTAGCCGACAAAATGGATCACAATGTAAACTACTACAGTACCAATATTCGAGTGAAAAAAAATTGTGGTAACCTATTTTTTCTCGGCTTCTAGGTGCAACTGTCCAAAATGCGTGGCTCTTGCACAGACACGAAGAAAAAAAATGTCGCTCGTAGAATTTAGACAACAAATTGCGCAAACATTTATTTGAAGCGCAACAGCTAGAGAAAGAAAAGGTCGCCCGCGTTTTTCTATAATTAGTGGTTTGCACTATGATAACTTGGGCCATTTTGCTGAACCCATGAACAGGCAAGAATGCTCATCAAGACTATCCCAGAGATGCTCTAAACACAGAGTAAATTTGTGCATAAAATGTTTCAGTACATAGAAGGGGTTCAATTTCGAAAAATTATGATATTGAATTATATTTGATTATCAGCTGAAGTGTTTAATCGAATAATATATTAGGCTACATACATAATATTACTATAAGATATCAAAAACGTTCCATAGTTAGCCAACTGTGACCGAATTATAGAGATTTTCAGTAATAAAATGAATACATCCCTGACTTTCCTTTTTTATAACCTGTACCTCATATCTGCCGGACCTACTATAGGCGTCTTTTTGTGACCAGCGCGCGGATGATTCCCCCTGATCGCGCATAATTCGCGCGTTTTTGTGACCGCATTTCGACGTGATTCTGATAGCAATCAACCGTGATCAGTGGTGAGAATTGATCGCAGCGTGANCGCAGGCTAATCATACGTGATCAAAGAGTGATTCCAGCCGTTATACAAGTAAAAATTCAAAATTTGAAATGCAAAGTTGTGATGTTTTCTTATATTTATGGATAAATTGAATATTGTTATGATGATTGTTTGTAATATAATCTTCCAGAATTGTAGTTTCCTTACTTTTATGCCTGTGTATGTTCAAAATGCTTTGAATACTGCTAGTTGAATTATGCATTGGCTTTAAAATAAATAAAAACTCATAAGAAATCTATTCCTAACCATTTTTAATAAAAATATGATATAAATATATTTTCAAAAAATTGACATGGCGGCTCTGGTTTGTTTACAAAATCGTTGACCATTCTTGTGCTTTTCAGTGATTACGATGATATGATCATGGTGATTCTGAGTACGAGCGTGGCCACAAAAAGACGCCTTATATTTAGCAGGTGTCAAATTTCAAATACCAGTGCAATATTTTCATAATTGTTGAGATATTAATTATTATGGACTATATAAAATCTATTTAGCACAAAAAATTGCTGAAAATAAAATTCGACACTAATGGGTTAAGAAATAAATTATTTTATTTAGCATTTATTTACATAAATCTTTAGTGCCATAGTCGTTGATTTCGGAAAGTATTGTGAAAACAGATCTCAGAACAATTGTCACATGCATTTTAGGCTAATATTATATGGAAATCAATTATTCACCTCTGCCGACACTTTAGAAACTTTTCCCGTCAAAGCAACTTTCAGGTAGTACTGTATATCAATAGCTTTAAGATCATTTGCCCACGCGGGTTTCCTTAATTTTATTATTATTAACAAAAGTGGGGGCAAATAGCAAAGATCAAGACAACTGTTTTGAAAAAATACGCTTTGCAGTTCGGGCCAAGTAAATTCCAAATTTCCGCAAACACAATAGCGTTCTCGCTCCGATCAAAGAATTTACAAAAGAAGAAGAGAAGAACTTCACTGGAGTTTTTCACCCTCTAGTTCCAACTTGCAGAATAGCCGTAGGGGCAAAATGGCGCTAGTGTCACCTTAAAGTTCAAGTTAAAATGTACATCAGAGAAGAAACTCATGCGTTTTTAATCCAATAAACGATAGGTACCACCAGTAAGCAAAGAACGTAACTGGAGGATTCACGAAAAATTACTCATCATAATTAGTATCAAAAAATGACGTCATCGGTGACGCCAACATTGACAAAGCTATGGCTGAGCATCCTAAGAGTACTTTTAACAAATTTTACCACAAAAATTGCTGCATATGGTGAATTTTATCCATTAAAAGTATAAAAAAAATGACACGAATATATGTATCAGTTTAGTAATGAACAATAATCTAAAGAAAATTTCAGTGGAAGCTGCCAGAAACTTTCACAGCGGCGCCTTTTGCCCCGGGCCGGTATGATGACCTGAATCAACTTCTTTTTTAGAGTGAAGCCTTATTTACACTTCATATTCAGTTCACAGTGCTCTTCACATAAGATATTTAAGCATATCATCGAACTTTTCCCAACTTAATTTATTAAAATCTCTCGCTCCTGACTGACCTGCTACTTGAGCTGCACCGACACACAAAACACTGTAAAATGTAATCGTCAAGTACAGAAAGTTCAAGCAATAACCGTTACTGTGGTTTTTCTCTCGCACAGAAAATAACGCTGCATATATCTGCTGGTAGGGATTAAAAACCCACCCTCAAATATGTTGACTCGTCGATGTGACACCATTCGGCTACGTGTGGTCACGGCTAAGTTTTATTTGTGTCCTCCCGATACACTCTTTACTTCCTGGGTACTATCTACATAAAAAAGAATTTAGAACAACATAGGCATCGAATTATGTTTAAAAATATATTTTAAACAGTTGTTTTATTTGAACAGCGTAATACACCTTCAATTGTCATGTTTTTCGCGCGGTGATGGCAATTGTTGTGGTGGCGGTGGGAGCAGCCTGCGATTGCAACGTCCATTCGCACGCCGTTTGTCAGCCGGTTGCTTTTCACAATATAATTGCCANTATAGTGCATCATAAGCTTTATTTTATACAGTTTGTATTTATGGTATGTTTTTGTGGCTACATTCGTGATCAGCATCACTGCGATCACGTTTACCGTGATGGCTTAAAAGCGATTGTGGGGTATTAGGTGCTAAATAATGTCCCTTAGCTTAATTAACTTAAGGGATATTGTTCGCTTAATGCTGTCGAGTTCCTGACCTCCACAGGCAGGCTCTGCTTAATGTAAATGTGACAGTAAAGACAAGTGCTACTGCAGTCCAATAAGCACTAAAATATCTAAAATTATATATTAATGAACTTACTGTTAGGAGTCACCCTTTCAAATATGATAGTCTATAATGAATCTTGTGTATTATTCATTAAATACTGTACTACAACATAATCTTAGCCTTAAGTATGTTAAAATAACTAATCTTAAGATGCATAACTAATCCTAAGACGCATAACTAATCTTAAGATTCATAACTAATCTTAAGGTGCATTGCAAGGCAGCAGGTGCGTTAGAAGAGGAGAACAGGTTCAGTCACATAAGGCCATGCCGGGGTGTAACGAAAATAGTCAGGACCACGAAAAGGGAAAAAGAAGTATCAGTAGCCACTATGGCAAAACGCAACCCAAAGGCAATATGTAAATGAAAGAAGAATAAAAAAAGAAACCATAGTAAAAAAAAACTACGGTGCAATCACCAATGACCTGAGAGACAAAGCCAAAATCCTAAAAGACTATTTCACATCAGTATTTATTATTGAAAATGTTATGAATATTCCTGAACCAGCACCGATGCAAGTTGCTCCCATAAACACATGTGCTTTCACGGAGATCGAAATCCTTCAAAAACTAAATGTGCACAAATCCACTGGCCCAGATAAGCTTACTCCCCGTGTACTACGAGAAATGACTCCAGTTATCGTGAAGCCACTGCTCGAAACATTTAATCGGTCTCTGAGAACGGGAGAAGTTCCGCAGGATTGGAGACTAGCTAAGTAAGCTAACGTGATACCGATACGTAAAAACGGCGACAAGAAAAGCCTCAGCAACTATCGACCACTCAGTCTTACATGGGTCGTCAGCAAAACTATCGAACACCTCCTGAAAAAGCGCATCACTGACCACTCGAGGATGCATCAGCTGGTTTCCGACTCTCAGTATAATGTTCACTCGAGGAAGGTATTCACAGGTATTAGCAGGAAATCGGCGATGATCTGGCGACACCATTGTTATATCGCTATGTGGCAACAGGCTGGCCTAACAGCATGTAAGCTGCAGTGATAATACACATTCAATGCCATAACACACCTCGCGCTGAGTAACGTCAATTCTGAATGTTTCACAATCAGCAAATCTACTGAGTACGTAGACTAGTCTGACTAGAGGATCGAATATCTACAAAATGTAGGGCCAGGAGATAATAATTGTACTGGGTTGCATCCCCTCTCCCCTTGACGGAGAGAGGAAAGACAAAAAAGTGCGTCCGATCGCGGCTCTACCTCCTAACTGCCGTGTTTATTCTACAGAGCCCAAGTTCTGAACCACTGTCGTTCGCATGAGTGAGTTTGTTTACACTATAGGGTCGCGAAGAAGAATTATGAACACACTCGCTTGTTTCTAAGGCACTCAACCACGTGACACTGAGCAGATGCCTTTACTACCTACAACGGCTTTTCGCGTCGAGCATCATAATTCGAACTTGTACCTATGTTTAGAGTCGAATTTCTCTAACTTTCATAAATTGGAACTCTACCTAGTTAGTGAATTTACTGATGTTTCTATTGTTTTTACCTTTATTATATATACATAAAAATGCTACCTAAACATATAGATGTAAATATTCTTTCTGATTAAGAATCTATGTTTTCATAACAAGGGGGCAACTAATAGAAACGTTCAAGTATTTGAATGGCTTCAACGACATACCTACAACGGGACTTTTTGAAAGAGACCTCAATGATCGGTTGCGACACAACGGTAAAAAAATTCAAGCATAAAGCTCGATGAACGACCTTAAGTCAGCAGTTCTTTCCGTACTTCATAGTCAGCATTTGGGATAGACTCCCTTCCGATGTTATTAGTGCGGAATCAGTCAACGCGTTTAAATATTGTCATGACATACATTGGGAGAGTCATCCCCCACAGCAAAGGATTCTTCCTCCAGGAGTCGCACGCTCTTAACGGCCAAAGCCTCCGAGGCTTCCTTCATCCGTCTTCTCCGCTCTTCCGCTCCAACTACACTGTCTGACACCTTTAACTCCTCATATCAGAGGCTATTCAATAATTGATCGTGATTGCGTACATTCATGATCGTCTCTTTTGCTGAGATTCTTCTCCCTCCTCATTTTTTTTCCTTCTTCTTTTTCCCCAGTCTTTTATATCCTACTACATAATGGCAATAGCTCATAGAGGGCCGGGGATTAAGTTTCGGTGCCTCTTTAAGAATGGGCCTGTTGGTTCGTCTACTGACGCCTACCTAATCTAATCTAAGTAGGCTACGTTCCTACTTAACACGTTGTGTGTACGAACTAACCTTAATGGCATAACTAAAAACATAATCATGTGTTACCAATTCTTTTACATCTTTCTACATCATACCCGAGAGAGCCAGCTAGAGCCTGGAGGTACAGTAGACGCTAGCCTCCTTTACTTCCAGCAGGAAAACAAAACATATCACTGCAAGCTGGATCTATCTACAACACTGTTCCATCGAAATCAACGAAGATGTCGCTCGTCTACCCACCGCTTCAAAGATGCAATTCAGTGAACATTGCAGTGTTAAATACAAACACATTATGTTTCACTAGTTTGACGAAGAGCCGTGTTTTACAATTTTGCCGTGTACATTCACTTTGGAGGCTGTCGTATGTCGAACTAATCAGTTCTGTTGGTGTTTCATGCCCTGGTCGGCCAGGCTTGCCAAACTTGGTACTATAGTACCAAATCTGGTACTTTTTCACGCTGGAGTACATTTGGTACGCCGCTAAGAAAATCTGGTACTTTTTGTTTTCGCGGTCTCTTGCAAGAATTTGTTAATAATGTGTGAACTAAACATTGTGATATACAACAATTTTTCAAATTATTCTGTTGTAGATGATCGTATCGAGTACCTAGTTCAAACTATGCAACCGATCTGTGCTACCATCATAGCTTCCTTCTGATTGGCGCTGAATGTGAAGCAGTTTGATTCCCGTTGTGAACTCGTATAAAACTGGTTCAAAACAACCCCGCCAAGCAATGCTGCCAGTGCACAGTTAGCACACTACAGTTTACTCGTTAACAATGCAGCGTTCAGTTGCTGTGATATTGTAGTAAATATATCACATAATATTAGTTAGAAGCTCTTAATAGAGAATGGAGAGAACTTGGTGTCCAACCGACTGTTCCCATAACAGATGCTACCACGCCTGAAGAATTTTAGTGTGTTCCAAAGTAAAATGTGCATGCGAAGCTCAATACCCTATTCTTTCAAACTTCATGTTATAGCTCCTCTCGCTACCACATTCATCGGCTGATGCTAAGAGAAAATTTTCTGTTTTGAATAACATCAGAATACAGAATAGGTCTGAAGTGACTACAATAAATGCCCTCCTCCTCTTCAAAAGTCTTCTTCATGATGTCAATTGTACCTCTTATGTGCCTAGTAGCGAGCTTAGTGCCAAGCTTAAACAAGAATATTTGTTAGTATTCAATCATCTCATACCCTTTGAATGTATTTTTTTTTATTATTTTCATAGTTTTCAGCCTATTTTAATAGCAATATGCAAAAAAATAGAAATCTGGTACTTTTTAGTTAAAATCTGGTACTTTTGTATCGCCAAATCTGGTACTTTCATCAAAATACGTTTGGCAAGCCTGTGGTCGGCTAAGGTTTGGAATTTGTTGCCGGCATCGCCTTTTGGTCGTATTGGCCTGCAGGCGTTTAAGTCAGCTGTTAATGTTTTTTTTTTGCTGGATTTCCTTTAGCAGCGTTTTATGCTCTTCGGTGTTGAAATATGTCTCATTTAGGTTGTATTACCTGTGCGTGGGAGCTCAAGCGTGAAGCTATAATAATAATGCGCCGCCATTAACTTTATCTGGCAAATGTATGCCTTGAAATACGTCTTAACGGTGATCTATCGCTGCCCTTAACCCTGTTTTTTAACATGCATAAAAGGCGAGATCATGGATACGATTTGAGAAACGAGGCTAGTAGCTTAAGCTCTACAGCCAGGCGTGAATTAGTCACGATGGCTTTCATTCCTATATAATAATGGTATTGTGTCATATAGCGATGACACACGCTAGTCAAAAGAATGTGTATCGTCATATTTTCATCTGAATGTGTTGGCGTGCTCATTTGAATAACACAAATTTGCAGAGAATTTTGAGTTAGGTCTTCCCTCCAGGTATACCTACCTAATGTCGATGTCCCAAGTTAACAACACGCCTAACAGCACATTTGGAGCAAACTGCACTGATGATTCGCAGTTTTACACCTTTTCTTGCTAATCTCAATGCTATGTTTACAAAAATTCAACATAATGTTTGACAAGCGTGTGTCATTGCCATTAGCCTAGTGCCAGTTTGAGGCATTGGCACTTGGCAGGGAAAACAAAAAAGTCCTTTACCTATGTGTTCTTTTATTTTTTACATTTGAACTAGCATATAAACATTTTGATTCAGTAGTTTGAAAGAAAGAGGCTCTAGCCTATAGGTAGAATTATTATTAATACCTACCTACCTCATTTCATTGTGGGGCACTTCTCACCAAGATCTTGGCTAGGCTAGTGGTTTGCCGGCGAAAAATTGCCGCCCTCGGAAATGCGGGTGGGCGCCCATGAGCGCCGTGACCTGTGGAACCTCATTTCATTGTGGGGCACTTCTCGCCAAGATCTTGGCGAGTGGTTTGCCGCCCTCGGNCACCAAGATCTTGGCTAGTGGTTTGCCGGCGAAAAATTGCCGCCCTCGGAAATGCGGGTGGGCGCCCATGAGCGCCGTGACCTGTGGAACCTCATTTCATTGTGGGGCACTTCTCGCCAAGATCTTGGCAAGTGGTTTGCCGCCCTCGGAAATGCGGCCTACCTAGTAGCTATTATAGGCCCCTGGAGTCCTGGACATTTTGAGCGGGGCCCAGTTCGAGCGTGCCTATATTGCAATGTATCGAGCATGGGAATTTCCATATGGCATTTCATGCTACTTGATACTTTGGTCATAGCCTAGTGCAGAATTTACACTTGTGGATATTGTTAGGTATAATTCGTGTGTCTGGAGACTATATAGAGATTATGCTGATAAATTTGATAATCTCAGTTGGGGAGTAGGCTAAGTGTGATATTAATGAATTTAACCTGCTACAATGTGGCTCTTACTCATAAGGTTAGGTAGGCAAGGAATGGTTCTGCTAATATCCTATGAGAAATATATATATACCAGTCTAGTCACTCTAGTGCAGATAAAGCTATTGCTAGGTAGCCTATATAGTTATTTATAGATATTAGCTGAACCAGTCCTTGCCTACCTAACCTTATGAGTAACAGCCAGGGTTGCGGAGTCGGAGTCAGAGGATTTGAGGGGGAGTCGGAATCTCACTTGCTCTAGGAGTCGGAGTGTCGGAGTTGGAATTTTTAGTCCGACTCCGGGAGGCCATTCATAAACAAATATCATTCAAATTCAAATTTTCAGCCACAAATTTAAAAAAAATATAAATGTGGATATTTTTCTTGCACATTTCTCTTATACAGATATAGCTACTATGTATTTTCCTATTCTATGTGATGAGGCCATTGAGAAAATGTTGGATAGAAGTTTTTCACCTTGTACATTATGCCCCCCCTCAATTTTTGCCCCCGCTGCCCCCCTCACATAGTGTACCAGGTGCAAAAGTTTTACCAAAATTTGTTTAATGTCCTCATGAGTCTACAGGAGTGAATTTATAAGGTTTACTACGTTTTATAGTAACATATACATGTTTTGTGGATTGTAGAAATTGAACTATATACAAATATAATCATTTTTAATAAACCTGTACAAATTACAAATGTACTTACATCTACTAGTTGAACCTAGGAGTCAGAGTCGGAATCGGAAGTCGGAGTCGGAAAATCTTGAGGACCAGGAGTTAGAGTCGGAGTCGGAAATTCTGGAGGGCCAGGAGTCGGAGTCGGACCTTGAACCCTCCGACTCCGCAACCCTGGTAACAGCCACATTGTAAATGTAGCTTAAGAAATGTTTCCCCCACCCAAATTATTCGGTATTATTTTACTTTCACTTACACATGATTTTTATTGTGTTCATTATGTAAATTGGGTCAATTTAAGAATGAATAATGTTTTCGTTTCAAATGCTTAGTTTTCGAGATATATGACTTTGAAGTTCCCATTGTTTTTCTATGGGAGAAAATATGGTAAAATTCGCTTTTAGGACCATCACGCATTTTCAATATTTTGAAGTCATATATAGGTAAAAGGACCCATTTTAAGACGTTTTTCACGAATGACTTTTCTGGCGCAAATGCATCCTTTTCGAGATATTGGACTTTGAATT
>LQNS02000211.1:45305724-45320212 GCA_001587735.2 Parhyale hawaiensis
ACCCGAAATGTACGACCAATTAAGAATGAAGCAATCCAAGACAGGAGAACACCACCCACTCCAAGATCAGACAACTTCCCAAGCAACACGGAATGGCAGACCCGGTTGAATGCCTTTGAGAAATCCAGAAAAACAACATCAACAGTCTCACGATTCTCCAAACCACGCACAACATCTGCGTAGGTAAGCAGCAACTGATCATCCGTAGACCTCCCACAACGAAACCCAAATTGATGAGCAGAAAGAAGGTTGCCATGTTTCAAATACTTCAAAAGGTGCTTCACGATCAGCTGCTTCAATGTCTTACAACAGACGGAGGTCATTCTCACCGGGCGGTAATTCAGGCAATCATACCGGGACTTTGCTTTGTGAAGAGGGACAACAAGAAGAGAAGCATACGGGCAAGAAACACTCCTCGTACTACTACGCGTTGCGCCCTCCTTTATGCTGGAGGAATTCAGCTTAAAAGACGCGAATTCCTCGAGAGCAAGTGAGGACAAGGGAACCCACAACCCTCATCAGGGTCGGTTCATCTATTAGCGCACAGAGAAATTTTTCAACGATCACGTATTACACAATTCTGGCATCCATGGAATCCGCAGGGTCCACAGCATAATCCTCTTTCTTGCCGTCTGGTCAGGAAAGATCAAGGCAACGTAAAATCGGACTTCGGCCAGGGAAAATAATTTTTTTTTCTCGCAGACGCCATGAGGGCTCTGACACACAAACAAGCCTAAGTATGAGGCCTAGCCCTCGTCTGCCAGTATCTTCTGGAGCAACGGACCAGTCTTAGGAGACATAGAGCGTTCCTCCTGCGGGAGTCAGAGCGAGACATTCTATGACAAGCTGTTGGGCAACCAGCTGCAGAACAGGCATAAGATTGCAAGTAGGGTTATACTCCCAAGGTTCTCGGCTGACGCCAGGAAGCCAAGGGTTTCGACTAAAAGTCTGACGGACAACCCATTACGAGCAGCAGCCTCTTACCAAAAGCCACTCTTGACATGGCTGTCTTAGGATATTTGGATAGCAAAGAATGGCCTAAGTTCTAAGATAAAACCAGTCTTTCGATAGAGGACTACCGGAGAGAACCGAATTATTCTCCAGTCGTAGTTCCATCCTCAAACTAGGTTTAGAGAGGACTATCCTCGCACCGCGCATCGAAGCCGGTCGAACCATGTTTTTCCCATCAATCACATACGGAGGAAAAACGGCAGCTAGAAGGTGAAAATCGGGCAACCTAATTTCGATTTTCCCCCTTCGCAACATTATCTCTTTATCCTTGCATCTGCACTCTCTAGGCGTCAGCCTTGGGGAATACCTTAGAGGTGTGCTTTTGAAAATGCGAGGCCGTCGGGCAACAGCCAAAGGGCAAAACCGGTGGCAGACCCGAGCAAGGCAAGAAAACTATAATAGTTTTCCCACAAGAAGAAATACTCAATGAGGTTCTTGCTATTATATACGTCCAACATAGGGATGAAGGGAATAGCCGCGAAGCAGTTATTTTCCTAGGCAGCGTTAACGTACTGAGCAACTACTACAAACGCACTCCTAAAGTTAAACGGGCGCCGTAGCCCACAGAGGCCGCGCTAACTCCAGCGGACTTGTTCAGGACCAAAATCCGATGGAAATTTGATCCTGTGTAAAGTTTTCATCTTAAACCGGCAACATAGCACCGTTAAACGAAAAGCACGTTGAGAGGATACGTCTTCTGGAGCTCTTGTTTTCTCGGTCACAACATCAACGAAAGTTGTAGATTATTGTGGTGCGCACGGCCGAATAAAGTTGATTTTCTTGGTCAAGAGCGCATGGAACGAATGGGGGCAATGCACGCGGAACAGCCATAGTATTACCTTACACAGACAGTTTCTGTGAGCGGCAAAACCCAACAACCCGGGCTCCGTTGAACACGAAGGATTCTGAGCGACTAGGGTCCAACCTGAGGACTCAGCAATATGAATAGAATCCTAAGTTGCTAATAATGTATAATATAGCGCACAACAGTCTTGAGAGGCCGGCACAGGAAGCGGAGGCATTAGTATTCTAAAACGACTCGCGGTGCGATCAACATCTCTAGCTCCAGCTCCTATCCTCTTGTGCCTTAGAAACTTGAAAACAGTGCAGTGTTGAGTCCTTTATAGACTTAGTCTCAGTGATTGGTGATAACTACTTTTGACACTTAGAAAGTTTTTCTAGTTGGTCCTTTTGGACTTAGAAAAATTTTCAACTGCCACCTTTGGAACTTAGTCTCTGTCAGTGAAAGTGCTTTTGAGACTTAGAATTATTTTGAGATAGGCGTTTTGGGACTCTGTCTTAGAACAGCCTTATACTCTAGAAGTGTTTGAAGTTTTCTGATCCGATATTAACTTAGGCTCAGTTACTTATATGAGATATCTCTTAGTATTTTTTGGGCTTTTTCCAAGTTTTAGAGCCTGAAATACTTTGAAAAAATTCAGCAGTTCCCACTTGGGGGACTCTTAACTCAAATGCTTGGATGGCCTTCAAGACTATGAAAATTTTTTGGTTGCTTATCACCTCAAGGACTTAGAAATATTTTTGGAGTCTCATAGAAGGGTCTCCGTCTCTAAAGGACATGTCTTGCAAGTTTGAAATTTTGAAATTCAATTTCACCTCTTCAAGCTTTGAGAGTTAATGAAGATTACTTCTGTATTTTCCTCAAGCGCCGTCAGTAAGGATGAACGTTTATAGTCTGGTGAGCCGCGGCCCTAGGCCCAGCAGTTCCTTGAACTCTTGCAGCAATGATCCAGACTTGCAGCTTTCATCTGAATGGCTTGCTAAGATGTAATAGTCAATTTCTACTTTTACGACTGTCTTTCAAAAGACTTCATTGGATCAGAAAATGGTGTTTTCGAATCTTCTTCAGTGATAATTCAAACGCAGTGGTAATCGTTGTAAGGCACTTGGAGAGGAGCTCGCAGAGTTGTTTAAGAATCTGGAAGCTGATTTTAGACACGACTGTGTTGAGCCTGGCAATATGATGAAAGTTTCACAGTCTGGTGAGCCGTGGCTCTAGGCCCAGCAGTTCCTTGAACTCCTGCAGCAATGATCCAGATTATTAACTTTCATCAAGATTGTGGGTTAGACCTTGGGACCGAGCCTAATCAGTTTTCAGGTTTTTGTGTCGACACGCATATCCTGGGAGACCTTAAAGATGGAAAATTTTGATGTCCAGTGAGCCGCGGCCCTAGGCCCAGCAGTTCAAATCTTGAACTCCTGCAGCAATGATCTGGATTCTTAACTTTCATCAGGATATGCTAAGGCCACGTTCGACGAGTAGGTACCGGCTGGAGGTTGGGGCATTATATCTCTAGTTCCCTCCAGTATCCTGGGAATACCGACGTGAGCCACGGTCGAAGAGTACCTGCTGTTGACAGGCGTTATGTCCGCTAACACTGTCCTTAATTCCGGGAATAGCGACGTAAGCTACGCCACTTTCGATGAGTACCTTTCTTACGTGCACTGTGGAGATAATTCGCTGCTGGCTCTCTCTTTGGTCGCAAACAGCGGCACCACAGAAGACACCCAGCAGAGTGACTCCACACACGTGGGGTGACGTGAACAACGTCACCTGGACTTCTTCCGAAGACTCTCAAGGTACTCAAGGTAGGTAGGTAGGTACCAGCGAGGAATACCGAAGTGAGCAGTTCGAGGAGTACCGTCTGTTGGACAGACGTTAGGTATGTCCTCTAACGCTGTCCTCCAGTATCAGGGAATACCGACGTGTAGCTTCGCCACTTTCGATGAGAAGCTACCAGATGGGAATACTGAAGTGAGCTGTTCGAAGAAGTACCTACCGGCTGTTGGACAATCGTTATGCCACTGAGCTTTCTCTGTGTTCCAGTGTCAGAGAATACCGACGCGTAGCTTCGCCACTTTCTATGAGTACCAGGTGGGAATACCGAAGTGAGCCGTTCAAAGAGTACCGGCTGTTGGACAGGCGTTATGCCACTGAGCTTTTTCTGTCCTCCAGTATCAGGGAATGCCGACGTGTAGCTTCGCCACTTTCGATGAGTACCGGATGGGAATACCGAAGTGAGCCGTTAAAAGAGTACCGGCTGTTGGACAGGCGTTATGCCACTGAGCATTTTCTGTCCTCCAGTATCAGGGAATGCCGACGTAAGAAACGCCACTTTCGATGAGTACCTACCAGAGGGGGATAGGTACCGAAGTGAGCCGTTCGATGAGTACCGGCTGTGGGACTGATGTTATGTCCGCTAACGCTGTCCTCCAGTATCTGGGAATACCGACGTCTAGTTTTGCCACTTTCGAGGAGTACCTAAGGGGAGTACCGAAGTGATCCGTTCGAAGAGTTCCGACTGTTGGTCTATCATTAAGCCGTGGAGCTTTCTCTGTCCTCCAGTATCTACCTAAAATACTGGCGTTAACGAAACCTATGTTGACGAATACCAATGGGAAATTCCGACGGAAGCGAGGTTTTACTCCCAACGGAAGGAGCCAACCTCAGTTCGAAAGATGTCTGCTGGTGATTTAAGAGTTTGGCCTTTGAGCTGTCTTTTCTCTCCAGCAGGAAAGATTCCGACATGAACAGGGCCTCTTTCAAAGAGATGGCCTAGTTCGAGGAATGCTGGCAGAGGCTCAGACAGATTGCTAATAAACAATCTATGGCCGCTAATTTCAGATAAATTGACGTCTCTAAGCCAGACGGGACGAGACCATGGTAAGACCGAAGGGAGCGGCCCGAAGATTACCGATCTAAACTCAGGCTGTTAACCTTGAGGTACCGTATTTTCTGGCCTCCCGTCTCAGAGATACCCGAGTAGCTCAGGAGATATCTGCCAATTTTCCTGAGGGGAGACCTACCTCGCATGGAGAAAATAGTCAGCTAGAACAGCAGATTAGACTAAGAAACTTTGGAAACCTCCCTATAGTCAGTAACCGAAATTTAGGGTTAAGATGGCACAAGGGGAGACAAAATCACTGTGCTTATACCGGCCTTCTCCCTTAATTGGTTGGGCTTAAGGAGAATATCCACTTACCGAAAGGGAGTACGGCTTCGGCGAAGCTCCAGTAATAGGCCAAATCACTCGTATAATCTACCAAGACTATAAGGTAGAGTCGACTGGGTAAGAGTAAGTTGTTACAATCTTACCACCCTTACCCCAATCTGTACCACCCCTAATAGAGGTTACCTGAGAAGGGATAGCCCTGATCTTCTCTCAATGATCCGTAATGGGTTTATAATTCTGATTATCTACTTCTTGTGTCCACACTACGACCTATGCCGCTAGCCAACTTTGCAGGGGTCCAAAGTCCTAACCCTTGAGACACACAGGACAAAATCCCTAGGGCACGGCAGAGGCACAAATCTACACTTTCTTATGGTACAGTGTTACCGATAACACAACGAGACCAAATATTCTCGTTGTGCAATCGGGGGTAATTTCATAGTCAAGGAAGTGATGACTTCAGTTGTAACTCTTAACCCAGAAAACGGAGCTCCCTAGAAGTCTAAAGCCTTTAGACCTCCTTGGCTAGTCGACCTTTACACAAAGCTGACTACCCACCAAGCATCTACAGGTAATCTAGATGAAGCCTATCCATCTTAAACAGTCAAGACGGAGATCCACCATTAGCTACTCACAAACCGGAAGGTTCTGGTTTAAACTGCAGGGTCACACGCTCCCTGGTTTATGATCTTTTGTCTCTCTAAAAGTCTTGGCCCGAAGCAGCTGATCGTTTTACGGCC
The DNA here is from genome assembly GCA_001587735.2 of Parhyale hawaiensis. Taxonomy (NCBI): domain Eukaryota; kingdom Metazoa; phylum Arthropoda; class Malacostraca; order Amphipoda; family Hyalidae; genus Parhyale; species Parhyale hawaiensis. The sequence goes on from LQNS02000211.1 coordinate 45,311,450, forward strand.
CAAAGGTAGTCCCGAGGGCTCGTTAGTCCCTGATTAGCGACTGCTCAACAGACAAAGAACTCTCAAGTCATGACATATTACTACGATTTCTACAAGAAGTAGAGGTATTAATGACCGGCTAAAATCATTATTACTCGAGAGACAAACAGAATGCTCCGAAACGAGTCCGAGAGACTTTACTTTTGTGGCAGTAAAAGGTTTTCCTTTTATTTCCAATTTTCTCTCTCTAACGGTTTACGAAAGTTTTGATAAGATTGAGGTCCTTGATGTATTAGAGCCGAGATAGTCAATAGATCAATAGGTTGCTTTTGACTAAGGCAATGGATTTTTCTTAATCTTCCTTACCATTCCTTAAGGTGGAAACTTGAAGAGTTTTTTTGTATGGTAACAGCAGACAAAAGCAGTTATACTTAGAGATATGCTTCCCCTTTGAGGAAGACTACTAGTAATTCGCTAATACGCTGCAAACTGCTCAAACAGACCAAGCCCAAAGTTATTTGCAAGATGCCAAACATCCATTCTAATATTATGACTCGGAAAGAGTGTGGCAAAGTAGGTGAAGAAAGTTTGGTAAAGGACTTGTATAGTAGCTATACTGCATAGATTCATAATCTAGCAGTGGTAACGATCTGCACTGATACAAAGGCAGAGATAAGACCTGGTAAAAAGGTTCTTTAATAAGGCCTGCTCACATTGCCTTCCCTTTTTTGTTGCCTATATCTATGGGAATGAGACCTAAAACTGGTCAGAACCTGTCTAGTGGATTACGGTATACAATCTTAGCTCTTCAAAGCTGAAGGTGCAGCTTTTATAGAATACAATCGTAGGACTTCAAAGCTGAAAGGCAGCTTTTTATAGGAAAGGCAACTCTCCGAGGAAGCCAAAACACACCGAATAATGGATCAGATCTGAGGAATCTGAATCAGTGATGAATCTGAAACAAACGATCAGTCAGAATCCTATGATGATCGGTCGATAGCAACTCTGAAGTCAACCTAACACTACAGTGTTCCATTCGGGGTCATATAGATCAAAATCAATTCAATAGGCTAAAGCCAACGCACCTGTCTGAAGTTCCAAACAAGTCAAGCCTTGAAGGCTTGAATGCAGCCCCCAGTGGCATTGGATACTGACACTGGATATTACTTCGCACTAATAAATACAGTGCGGCATTATAAACTATTTTTTAGTCACGTTTTATGGAGGAATTACGTCAAGAAAGACTGTAGCAAGCACTGAGAAGTGTAGAGAACATATACTCCAAAACATCAGCTGGACTCTACATCATCGCAAGGAATGCTTTGTATTGTAATGTATATTAGAACTGTCATAGAGAGGATTCACCAGCGCGGCATATACCGGTACTTCGTCAAGGACGGAGTTTTTGGGCAGTTTTTCACCATAGAGTAGGCTACCTGTCAATGACATCTGGCTACAAATCAGGCATGTGCTTATGTAGAATAGAGTTGAGAAAAATCTAGGAATAAGTAATAAAATACGATCGTAGAAATGTAGTTCAATCTTACTCCACAGGTGTTTATGACTTCAAAAACTTCGTCCAACATATTAATATGGTCAAATAATACACGGTGAACATCTGTAATCATCACTAAAGACATCTGAGCTTAAAAAAGTGCCGATTCTAAGCCCCCCTAAAAGTGCCGATTCTTACCGATGCCGATACCCCAAACGTGCTGATTCTTGCCGATACCGTTGCCGATTAATCGACACATTCCGACAATAGGTAGATAGGCCTAGCTATGCAATAACTAGTAGCCAATGTTATCACTAATTGCCAATTGCTAGCAGCCTGCTATTTCTTATTTCCACTTTCTTCATTTGTTCACTAATCAAGAACTGATGGTAGAATTGCATTAGATGTAGCTAATTTATATTAATCTACCTGTAGGAAGCCTATCACAAACCCTTGCTGTTCCCAGAATTCAGTGTGGAAAAAAGCTTAGGTTTATTTCATCGTTGCAGTGTAGCTATTGGTGTGGTCTTGGAACCTTGAGGAGATCTAATTCATGCAATTGTATTGTTTGTAGCTAGCTAATATCTTGAAATGCCCAAAACTGTTGTATGCAAAATATAGATGCTTTGACAAATAGCTATTTTTGCAACGTTTTGAGATTTTACTCTTTTTAACTTTGCTACTTGTTTGCAGTGATCACACCCTGTATTTCTGTATTATAGCTACTCTGTTACTGTTGCGTAAAATTCAATGTGATATTCTTTAATCTATTATTTCTTATGTTCACTATGGAAACTGTTTTACAGATGGATTCTCTGTTCCAACTGCGTCGTCCGTACGACTTCCTGGCCCTGGCACAACAGGAGCAGAGAGCTGTACAAGTTGAGGAGCTGAAGCAGCAACTACTACGACACAAAGCTCACATTGACACTCATGAAGACAAGGTGAGGAGTTTAGGGATTGTGTGACCTGATGAATGTTCTACCATAATTGTTGAGGATTACCACTACTCTGCACTGACTGTGTTGCTAAGGTTTTGTGTTTAGAAATGAATAGCTGTTGGTAGCTTCTGGAACACATTTCAATATGATGGATGTGCTTATTTTTCTCTTGTAGCCTAATGTTTTCTAACGTTCTCTCTACAATCCAGCTTTAGTGTCACTAATTAAACTAGAGCCAAATAGCTATTTATTCATGGTTCAAATGTGAAACCGTTCATACTGCTGCTCACTGCAGCCCTCACAATCATGTTGCTGGGTCTGTTTCCATTGGCAAACCTAACTATTGCAAATGCACCCCAATGCCATAAAAATATTAATATGCCAAATCATATGTCCTGATATCTTAAGAATGTCTGTTACCATTGCTTGTACTGGTAGCCAATAAATATTTTTGAAATATCGTAGCTATGTATTAAACGAAAGGTAATATTTCAGGACACTCACTTGGAGGAACGCATCTACCGCACTGACCCAGACTGCCTTTTGGCTGGCAAGCCTCTCACTGAGTTTGATTTAACTGCCAGCACCAGTGTATCATTGGCTGATTATCCAGAGCTCAAGTATGTTCATTACCTATAGCTACCTAGCTATAGGTGCAGCATGTAATTATGACAGATAACATCTTTATCGGTGTGTATATATGTGCTTAGATCTACCACTACTGTTATTGGTAATGCTTTAGAAACTTACAAGGCTGTAAGCACCCAACCTTTCATAGATTTAGCTAAAACATGCAAAGTGGCTCCGTTTTACGTCACTGGCACTGTTCTTATCCTGACAGAATTCAAGAGAGGCTTGTGCCGCCCGCTGGCACTGGTGAAGAGCTTCTAGAGCCTGATTGTGAGGAAGCCTTTGAAATGCCGCTCTTCAGCATGGCAGCATTTGATCATCTTCTGGTGAGCTGATTTATGTTAATACTTTACCCGTTCATTGAGAAATGATGCTTTATAAATAGCTAAGAGTTTAGTTATTAGAAAGAGTATGGTTCCTGCAAAGGCTTTAAACATGGCAGATTAAGGGATAAACATAGTGATAGTTATGCACAACGTCTTTCATAAATGTGTTTACTATCTCCATGTTTCTGTGGCTTACTGCCCGATCAAGAGTAGAGGGAACTTTCGTAAGGTTTGGGCTGCTGGTTTGACCTTGCACTCTTCCTCTTCATGAAACGTTAGGTACTACCACTGCCTTGAGTGATCGGAAACTGATGAAGAAAAAATAATGGTGGTATTTGAGGTCAACCGTCTTTCGCCAGATTTATACCATCCTAGAAACCCCTGCAGGAACCCTTGGCAAACTCTCAGAGTGCCGTGAGCACTTCTACTTCCGGTGAAAGTTTGGGAGCATCTCTCCATTCCGGAAGGTCCTTCTTGGCTTGAGTTGTAGGTGCTCAAATGAATTTACTCTCTGGGTCCCGAAACCGAGGATGTATCACGTGAAACAGGTTCTCAGATCATTTCATTCATTGGTCAAGCAATTGAGGAAATTGTGAGCTAACAGGGAGTTACCGTAGAGTTGCCTGTTACCAAATATTGCTGTGGCCTCATGCCATGTTTCACATTATTTTATTTCAGGGCATGCAGGACCGATTTAACTTGAGTGGCTCTTCGGAGCCCAGCCTCACCATGCTGGGAATAAAAGCTTCTGCTGATGAGTTACTGGATCCTGATTCTACCCTCACTGAAGACCTAGATGGTGATGCCAACCTCCAGTATGCACAGTCAGGTTCGCTTGTGTTCTGTTTATTTCGTAGTTTCTTTTTTCAGATCCTGCTAGCCAGTAACATTTGCTATAGCGCACCGAAAGCCTAGGGGTAATTAGCCTTATTCCCCACATTGTCGATTTGACTATTTCAGAGAGAAATGTGTATGTGCTATTAAGCCTGAGCACCGTTGATCTCCAAGCCGAGCATATATTTCCTCATTCACACATTTGATGCACTGAACTCAATAAGTTCAAATTGCTAGATTTTTATATACCGTATACCGCGAACTCACCATGTTTTAGTGTTTATGTACCAATTTAAATAAGGTGTATTACTGTTTGTGATTCTAAAATATTTTGTTTGGTCCAGTTTTTTTGGGTGAGGTATACTCGGCGTACTGGTGCTCTTCATGAGTTTTCCCTGGAACCGTTATGATGCCGTACAGGCCAGTATTCTTGTTCGTTTTTTTTTCCATAGTGTGTGGATGTTTGGAATGGTCTTGATGGCTCTGTCTTTGCTGGTGCGAGTATTGGCAGCTTTTAACAATCTGTACACAGAGCAATTCTGTGATCTCGGATCTTCTCTCTCTATTTTTTCATCACTCGCTGGGCTGGTTGCGTTGGGGTTTGTCAACCTTATGGAGTTTCTCCGTTCCCACGTCGCCAGTCGTGCGTGATTTAATTATAATAATAATAGTTAACTTGAAAGGTTAATGCTGCAGCTAAGGGCAGAAAATGAGAGAACAGTTAATGCATAGCTAATATATTATCTTATGTCCTTCTCTTCATTACTGCTGTTTGTCACCAACAAGCTTCTTTATCCCATTAGGTGCCGAGAAAAACGTCCTTCTTGTCGATATAAGATGGTAGGTATAAAGCGTACAAAGTAGGGGCGCTGGCCCATCATCTGTACATAAAGCAGGCTGATGTGCCCTGTCCACCAGACTCAAAGCTAATTGCTGCAGGTGCTGATGCTGGAGCGGCTGTAGAAGACGATGATGACACTGCCCTCTGGGGGGACCGGGTGGCTCGTACGCTGGCTGACGGTGGGGACAGAGACTGGCTGATGCACACACTGGGTGCCCAGTTCTGGAGAGTTCGGGGACACCCAATGCTCGCTGTTGAGTGCGCCCGTCGAGCGCTCTATCTCGTCCCAAGGTAAGGCATCTTTTCAGCGAGCTAAGCTGCATTGCCGTTGTTCTTGTGTTTTCTATTAAATGCCAAGTAACCAACCCTGGCTTTATTTCTCTTGTGTAGGTAAGCTCCTCAATCATAAAATATATTGAATGCATTCACATTCCTGTATCGGAACATCTTTGCGGCCCAAGCATAAGAGGCGGATAAAAAAAAGTTGCGCTCCCCGCTTTTGCCCGTGTTCCATCCCTGTAGGGGGGCGGCCAAGTTGACTAAATGTTCTCAAAGCCTAAACTATGCCTAAGGTAACAGATTTGTTGTAGGCTATTAAGTTACCCACTGGGGCGTGACTCCTCATGACGATAATACCATGTGTGATGCAACAAACCTAACTCAGTGACTTATAACTCGCCGCATGGTAATCATATTCAATGGTTTTCTAGTTAGCTACTACTACTACTCGGTAAGCAACTATTCATGTAGCTGATAGTAACTCCAGTCCGGAAAGTTGATGGCAGAAAACTTTATGGTTTCAAAGCCTTTGTAGCCTAATTGCGTTTTCAATGTTTGTTTCAAATATATTCCGTCAAGGCTGCCATAATAACGTAGATAGCTCGAATACCTATCTGTTTTGGGGTTCTTCTGCTATCGTTTCACGGCTGATATGTAATACATTTATTACATAATTGTTTCGTTGCTTCTACCTATACGATGATTTGGAGATATGGGAAATCGAGTGATTAATTTAATTGCGTGGACAAATTTAGCTACTGCTCCTCATTCATTGATTAAGAGAAATAGAACCATGTGCAAATCTAAATCTGCCTCATACTATTGAATCCTTTCTTGGCCTACATCAATACTTAGACCAGCAATAGTCAATATCGATACCTACTCCTACTTAGTAAGAACTAGATGTCCCCTAGCCTTTTGCATCACTCATTTCGCATCGCATCCTTTCGTGATTGTGGTCACATGTCCCGTTGATGGTTTATACTTGAGTACAGGCGTACGGGTCAGAACTTGATGGTCCGTAGCTCGGTCATTGACATTAATTGCATACGAAGCTATTCGGTAGCAGAATGCTAATATCGTTTGAATTGCTGCTCATCTCTGTGATGCAGAGCGTACCGACACATACCTCTGGTGCAGCTGGGCAATCTGCTGCACCGCAGTAAGCTGGCGCACGACGCTGCCGTGGTGCTGCACTCGGCTCTCGACCACCACGGCACCCTCTACTCGGCCCACCTCACGCTGGCTCATGTCTACGCCACCATGGCTCTGTACAACGTGTGAGTTAACCTTGTGTGTGTGTGTGTTCAGTCAGGTGCCTTAATATCTCAGAGGATGTTATGCTGAGGCCACGCTATACAGTCGCTCGCTCAACTTTATTAAAGGATGTGCAGGTCGTGAGGGGTCCCGATACATGGCTAGTAAATGTCGTTCGCATAAACGACGCGCGTGATGCGTGTCTGCTAATGGAGTTGAGCGTGCGATTGTGCAGGGTGGTCTGGCATAGGAAGCAGTTATTCTGCATACCATTGATGTTTTTCCTAGCTGCTCAAGATCGTGACGTACCTATGTCAGTTCTGTTCTTGTGAAGAGCTGCGGAGTCGGATAAACTGACTTCGACTTCTGGCTCCAGTTAGTGTCCGACTCGAATGACCCCAATAATCTCCGACACCGAGTCTACCACAACAAAAGAGGCAAGCTACTTTGCTTATGAATCATGGAACAAACAGGAGCTCGGCTCCCGCCTCGTTGCTCCCGTAATACCGTATCCAGCTCAGCGTCTGTAACCTTTCTCTCTTGTGTCATTGTTCTACAGACTCCTCAAAGGTCATTAGAGGCAGTAGTACAACTATTGTTTTAATTTTTTCTTTCGGTGTCTTATGAAGTTATCTGCTGTAAGTTTATCCCAATGAGACACGACTTAGATTGTCGAAAAATAGTCATAACTTCGTGTAACTACCATAAAAGTACAGGGATATATTCAGTTAGTAGCTAATGCTTGAAGTCCACGTGTAGTTTATTCAGGGTCTCTGTTCCAAAGAGTAACCCACTCTGTGTGTAGAGATTTAGCCTTGATTTACTGCAGAAAGTAAGCGAAACAGTAGAAGGTACTCCGAATGGCTGAGAAGTTAGAGATGTTACCTGCCTCACTCATTGTCAGGAATCCAGAGGTTCTAGCCCAAACAGGGAAGGAAGTTTTGATTCTCGACAATGCCTGGTCAGCATTTATGTCACTCAGACTACTGGGCAGTGCTCACCTTGCGGTTGGGAGGGCACTGTGGGTCGTGTGAGCCTTCCGTCATTAGCGTCATCGCTCTGACCATCTGTGATGGACAGTAGTCGTGCGCTCCTCTGATTCTACCGGGAATATATACCTATCTGCTGCACGAACCAGTGCATGTGGGCTTCCTAGTTGGAATGTAATACATATCTAGTCCACTTTACATTTGCTTTACTTTCTCTTCTATATAGGCTATTGTAAGCGTCAGCGAGTGTCAGGTAGCTCTTGATGTCTCACTGCTGCCCTTATCACATCAGGTCGGCCGTGTGCTACGGTAATGCTGCCCTTGTGCGACCCTCCTCAGCACTGCCCCGCAAGCTCAAGCACGCCGTGCTGTGCCACGCTCACCTCGAGGACGCTCTCCAGCAGCAGCACTTGTGAGCTCCTCTGTAGTTATTAACCCTAATAGTTAAACCAAACCTAAATCTGTTTTCTAACAAAAATTGCATTGTTTTGGATGTTGTGTGTGGTTCAAGCTCAGGGCTGTGGGTTACGTCCACCAGCCTACACGCGAGTATCTTCATCACTCACACACAAAGTGAGAGAGGCGATAATGTTTTCGTTCTGTCATATATTTTAGTCTTTCTACCCGAAAGCTGCCAGAAATTTTTGTGCTATCGTCATAGTCTAGGTATTGCAGGGAGTCAGGCGGATGTGCATAGACCCGAAAAATGATAACCTACTGAATTGCTACTTTCCTTCTCCGCCGCCTTTCGTTCATTCCCCCTCCCCCCTCCCCCCTCATCGTGAGTGATGGTCTTGAGCCTCGAGGTATTCGAGTGCCATTAATCACCGGTGTTTTTCGTGTTCTTCGTTGCGTTTTCTATCTGTGCTGCGTTGGTAACTATAGCTAACAGGATCGTTACCTATAGAGCAGAACTGTTGAGTTGGTTACAGAAGTATATACATGGCTCGAAGGGAGAATTTTGAATCTTGGGAACTTCTGCTAACATTTCTGCATTCTTATCACGGAAGATGCAATAGCTATAGCCAGACGTGAGATCTGCCAGGATCTTGTAGTTTTGACTGCCTCCTTGAAAATAGCACGCACGCATTTTCTTCACTTTCAATTAGATTGCAAACTTGTTCCTCCTGACTGCCTCCTTGAAAATAGCACGCACGCATTTTCTTCACTTTCAATTAGATTGCAAACTTGT
>LQNS02000211.1:45320218-45330407 GCA_001587735.2 Parhyale hawaiensis
TGACTGCCTCCTTGAAAATAGCACGCACGCATTTTCTTCACTTTCAATTAGATTGCAAACTTGTTCCTCCTGACTGCCTCCTTGAAAATAGCACGCACGCATTTTCTTCACTTTCAATTAGATTGCAAACTTGTTCTTTCATTGCAAGCCAGAGAGGATACAGGAGCAGAATTTGGAGACCACTGAAGTCAGGATGGAATATAACGGCAAATATAATTCTCTCATTTCAGTTCTGAGAGCCATAAAAATGTCCTTTTTTTCCTTGCCTTTCCCCTATTTGTAAGCGGCTACTGTTCTCCGGGGCTTTGATTGCAACCCGATTTTTGGAACAATGGGCGTCTTTGATATAGCAAACGTTACCCTGAGGTACTGCACACACTCGTGTGTAGTACCTACCGTATACTGTAAATACCTTTAGCTGCTCCTATCAACATCTGTAGCTTCTCCATTTATATACTGTGATGTTATGGTTGAGTAAACACAATACATGGTTTGTAGCACCATGGTGGACACGGTTGAGACTTCATTTTACAGATTTATTCTTTCAGTACTTCAAAATTCAATCATGTAATTATTTATAGCAAGTGGGATCTGCACGATGGTGCTTGTGATTTCTATAGCATTGGTTGTCCGAGCTTTGTTGCCAAAAGTGTTTAGATCTTCGTCCCTGCCGAGACTTTCCTAGCTGCTGTCCGAAGTTTTTGGTTTACAGTGTTTTTTTTTCTGTTTTGCTTTTTCCACGTGTGCTCTTCTTTGCTTGGATTACTGGTATTTCTACACATACTGAAGGCGTTTTCCTTCTCCTGAACTTTGTTGCATTGGCTAGAGAGACAAAAGGCGTCATCGATTCGCACCGGTGAGGGAGATAAACTCGGATAATCTAATCTTTTTATCGTAAACTTGTCTGACCGAATCCTTGATGAGCTTACAAATACTGTCTGAAACTCAATCCAACACGGCGTATCAATAGCTGCGCCAGAGGTAGAGCATCTCTCTCGCAACATGAGGATCGATGACATCGAACTCATTACCGGACATGTGACCATGTAAGATTACTTCCATAACGTCATTTCGTCAGTGACAATTTTCAGCTACCCAGCTAATGTCTACACTACAGGAAATTTCTTTACACTTCCACAACGTTATTTCGTCAGTGACAATTTTCAGCTACCCAGCTAATGTCTACACTACAGGAAATTTCTTTACACTTCCACAACGTTATTTCGTCAGTGGCAATTTTCTGCTGCCCAGCTAATGTCTACACTACAGGAAATTTCTTTACACTTAAACAACGTTATTTCGTCAGTGGCAATTTTCAGCTAATGTCTACACTACACTACAGGAAATTTCTTTACACTTAAACAACGTTATTTCGTCAGTGGCAATTTTCAGCTACCCAGCTAATGTCTACACTACAGGAAATTTCTTTACACTCGTGCACCAGGTCGCTGCAGCGCACGCTGTCGGAGCTGCAGCAGTACCAGCAGAGCCACGAAGAGTGGCTGGCGCTCCACCAGAAGCTGCTCCTTGAGCAGGCCACGCCGGAGATGAAGTTGGAGAGCAGACTGGAGTATGAGGAGCAGAAGATCAGGGAGAGTTCGGATGGGCGAGGTATGTTGCGTCGACACCGATGTTTGGTAGCCGCTCTTGTTAAAGCTTCGTTGTGTCCTAAGAGACCTGTAACCTTTTATCACTTGGTGTCATTCTGTCGTTATCGTTAGCAGTATTTTTATGTCGCATGGAGTATGCAGGCGAGTCTACCAGTATTGTAAGCGAGGATGCAGATCAGAATTTTAGTATTATATAGATGGGATCGGTTGCAGAGTCAAAGTCGGTGATTCTTTGTGCCTAGAGTCGGACGCCTCCTGCTGCTTTGCATCGGAAATCGGATTTTCAAGCTTACTACACTTTAAACCTGGTATGGACATTGAAATCAGTGGTAACAGAGGTATGATTTCATGAAGAGCAGTGATTGGCAGGCCTTTCGGCTTCAATAAAGTAGAATATCTATTGTAAATTATTTCCCTGTCTACACAGAAATAGCTAGATATGTTCGGTACTTCAGCTCAGTTATTTACACTGCCCTCGAGAGAGACATTCTGCTCCATATAGTCAGATGGGGTTAGACACTACAGCGGCCATCTTGGAGAAAGAAACGACCGCGCCCTTACAGCCTTTAAAAGAGCGCTGAATAAAATTTGAAGGCAGAATCTGTAAGGGCATTTATTTGCATTCATTTCCGTGTTTGTTTCAACCCTGTACTGCAAATAACGAATTTTTATATGAAGGTGACTCGCTGTGCTTGAGTTGGTCTTATTAGCAAAGAATCTTCTGGAATGACGTGTTGCAAATTTCTTCAGAGCGTCTATAAATCCATAAAAAAACTCAATTTCATTAGAAAGTACTGAGCCTCTATAAATCCATAAAAACTCAATTCCTATAGAAAATACAGCTCCCTAAACGAATGACGAAGATAATTGCAGTAAGACTACCTACTCACAAGGACTGCTTGTTCTCTTATCAGCAGTTTAGTGTGTCCGCGTCGAAGGGCATGCGCACTTAACTAGCGATATATTGCCTAGTGTTTCTTTGGTCATATGGCGCAGCGTCTATTGTTAAGATTTCTTCGACTGCTCAGTATTGCATTCCCTGTCCAGAAAGAGAATTCTGATACCATATCAAGTTTCTTCTTAGTTTTGTACACCGTGTAGTCAACCAAAGCGCCCAATGTAACAATGAACATGTATCGCATTTCCAGGCCAAGACTGCTTCCAGTACCAGCAGGACGGCCACACGTTCCTGTCGTGCAACATGCGGCGGGATCAGCTGGAGCACCGGCCGCAGGCTGCTGATCTCCTGCTGGACCTCACCACGCTGCTGCACAGGTGCCCCTCGTCTCTTGTGTCTGTGTGTGCTCGCCACGGTCCTGAAGGCCGGTCTCATGCCAGGTGTAGAGGCTGTAGAACCGCGAAGTGTGGGATGTGATTCTGATATCCACTTTTCCCTGGGCCAGCTCCACACATTGGCTGTAACCCTCTGGGAAATATAAGGGTTGCTGGTGGGAAGTAGGTACTTCTGAGCTGCACTTGACTGCTGGGAGATATTCTAGTGGTCCCAATTCTTGTATATTTCTTACTTCATGTACCAAAGGGGCAACCCCCAGTGCCTTACGGCAGAGATCGTTACATCTGGGCGCAGTTCCTGCTGTTAGGTTTCTTGTTCTAAACAGATCTATGAGTTTCCTCGCTGCTCCATCAGGTAGACGGCCGATGGTAATAATTGGCCTCTATCACGGAACTCCTGCTTCCTGGCATAATTGGGAGGGCATGCAAGAGGCCCTGTGACTTTCTTCTGTTTCCTTATCTTTTTCTCTGTCATCGTTGTGAAGCGCATTGCTTTTTATATTAATGGCAGTAGAAGTAGCGATTTGGCAAATCTAGAACTTCGGCCGAAATACTGAGTTGAAAATATTTGAACTACGGCGCAAGCCAAACCATTTAAAACTGTGTGTGTGGATATATAAAACTACTGTATGTTCATGCTGGGGGTGTTGTGCCTTGTGATCTGGCGCATCGTCGCAGAGTTGGTGGGATGTTTTTTGTATAACATCTATTACTGCCCCAGTCATCCACTGTCTGAGTTTCTTCCGGATCCATTTGTTCGGGTGAGGTATACTCGGCGTACTGGTGCTATTCATGAGTTTGCCTTGGGACCGTTACGATGCCGTACGGGCCAGTATTCCCGTTCGTTTTTTCCATCGTGTGTGGATGTTTGGAATGGTCTTGATGGCTCTGTTTTTGCTGGTGCGGGTATTGGCAGCTTTAAACGATCTGTACACAGAACTATTCTGTGACCTCGGATCTTCTTTTTATTTTTCATTCCTTTGTTTTCTCCACCCGCTGGGCTGGTTGCGTTGGGGTTTGTTAACCTCATGGAGTTTCTCCGTTCCTACGTCGCCAGTCTGGTGTGATTTAATAATAATAATAAAGTATATATCGTACCAGATTTACTAAAATTGCTCTCTCTGTTACTGTATCCGTTCATCCATACTTGATCTAAAGCGCTGATCTTATCGATTTACCCCAGCCATATTTGGAGAAAGAAATAGAGATAAATCAGTGCATCAGTCGGCAGATAGTCGAGCACATCTTTGTTACTCCGACTCCCGGTGTATAAGGCTCATACGGTAAATTTCTATGAGGCTGATTGCCTACACCGCATTTCACTTTTTTCGTTCTGCTCTCTGACGTGGTTGTTATTTTTCCTACTGCTATCCTTGTTACAGTGTCCAGGGCGAGACGATGCGCCTCTCCAGCCTGCGCCACCAGCCTGCTTTGTCGACTGTGCAGCCCGTCTTCCAGTTGCAACCTCGCCATCTCGGGTTTGTTGCTACCTCGTTCTTGACCCCCATTGGGCCTTCTCACTGCTTATGTTTACTTGTCATTGAGAAAAATTGTTTTCCAATGTAAATTCTGGTACTGCAATTCTTCTTCATCAGTAGATCTGCTCCTATTCATCTGTATCAACAGCAGTACGTGGCTTAACGTTATTCCAATTTGCTTGACGTAAATACAGTCTGGGACGTAGTCTATGCCTTACTTTGACGACCGTGTACCTCTATCGAGAGGAAAGTTCATTTTTTGTTTGTTTTTCCATATTCGTACTGCTTGCGTCATAGATTCTTGTACAAGCGACTCAAAATAATGAGCTGTCGGGCTAATAAGCAAATATCTCTCCTTCTCTGCCGGCAGTGGTGGCTGGGTGGTGGGCAAGAGCGGATCTCCTCCGTCTGCTGCCTCCACCGGGGCGGCTGTTGTTTCGCCTGACATCTCTGAGTGTGAGGAGGTGCCTGCACTCCCTCAGTGGGACAGCTTCCCTCCTGTCATAGTGCCGCCCGGTGTCAAAAGCTTCAAGTGCGTTTGTATTGGAACACATTTAGGCTACTGCATTGTAGTGTACCCATGCCTCGTGTTTTCGCTTGGTTGTGTCAAATGCAACCAGATGGCCTCAAAGTCCCTATAGCTACTTTCATTTCATTTACTTTGTAAAGTTGATCCTTGCGTGACATTGTAAATCAGCTCTCACTATATTGAGGTAAGCTTCAGTGCAAGAGCTAGTATTGGTGTACATTTGGGAGTTCATCACTATAATTTAGGTGAATTTAACACGTGTTGTTATCGCCATCCAGTGTTAAGAAGCTACTGACAGACGACATTGGCCAGTCACTGGACAAGCTCCTGTCACTACCACACCACCCGCCCATCTGTGCCCGCCTGCCTGCTCCCCTCCCTCCCATTCTTGAGAAGCTGCGGTCAGCTGACGCGTCCGTGGGGCGCTGCGCTCGTGCCGCTGCGTACATCACCAAGCTCGGTGCTGCTGGGGACCTGCAAGAGGCGGGGCATCGTATTGCCCTTGCGCTGCAGAAGGTGGGGCTCCTCATATGCTTTGTTTATCTATTTCAAGTTAAATGCTTGCAAGAATTCAGAAAGAAGCCCAATTTCAAAAGTAAAGAATGTATCACTGATATTTTGAGTGTCACTAACTCAACATTGCAATATTTCATCGGTCTCTGTTAATTAAAATTTGTGTGACTTCATTGCGTCCGCTGCATTCCTACTAAGTAATGTCGTAACCTGATTTATTTATCTTAGTAAACGCTTAATTTTTGTTAGTTTGCGTCCGCGTGTGTCACGATTAAGTTTCTTATTGAAGAAAATCTCTTAGTCTGAATTACCCGGAGTACAAGCTTTTGAAAGTGCGTAGCCCGTCCAGGCCTCGAGGAGTGTGTGAAAGGGCGTAACCCGTCCAGGCCGGAAGAAGTCTACGGACATTACACCGGAGATTTTGTTTCAACCGCAACGTAATTATACTCGCCGTCTGTTACATTTATTACACTGCAACTCTCTTTCATGTGGCAGCACGCAGGCCCTAAGTGGGCCCTGCACAACCTCGCTGCCCTCTACTGGCGGTCCGTGGGCAACTTGTGGAACGGTATCGAGTGCCTCAGAGGTGTGCTGGGAGAGGAGGGCTCTGTGCTCGGGGAGAGCGAGACTCATTCGCCAGATGGTGAGTGTTCACCTTGTTGTTTACATGCACTGAAAATGAGGGTTTGTGTCTCTGTGTACCTTGGGATGAAATGTAGGTGTGTACATGGGGTGCGATGGTACCAAATCTGTTATTGTTACAGAAGAGAGTTGCAAATTCTCATTTAAAAATATATTGCTGATATGCAGTCTCTCCTTCTACTTTGGTGGAAAATACCTGATTATAATAATAATAACAACAATATTGAAATTCTTGAACATTCAAGTTCATCATATATGGCTAGGTTAGTTAGGTTCGCCCATCCTATAGCTATTATGGGAGCAGCGTTCCCATGGGGGGCCCTGTAGGTTACCTTAGCCATTAGCTAGACCTTCAGTACGTCAGCCTTTCGTTCCCAGTTGCCCGCTCTGCTTCCTTCTGTTTTCATGCATCTACTTATGATTTTTTATTCTATTTTTTCTTTTCTTTTTTGACTTTCTATTCCCATGTTCGTTGATCCTGTGTGGGAACACCCTCGTGCACGAGTTCCGCGTTTATATCGACATTCAATATGGCGCTTGTTCTTTCGTTGGTGACATCGTCTTCGTACGGAAACGGAAGCTTAAACCACTGACTGTAACTGAGTTCAGCATATGTAGAAGTGAAGTGTGACACCTCAGGGGGCATAGGATGGCCGGAGGTTTCAGTTCGTGTAGATTCGCCCATCCTATGTTAGGGGGAGCAGCGCTCCAGGGGATTCTTTAGGTTAGGTACCTTAGCTATTAGCTAGGCCTTCGGGACGTCTGTCTTTCGTGCACACTTTGCCAGCTGAGTTTACTTTTGCAGTTCTTCCTCTTCTTTCAGGACTTGCTGTTCCCATACGTGTTGATCCTGTGTGGGAACACCTTTGTGAATGGGTTCCCCGTTTCTGTCGACATACTATATGTCCCTTTTCCTCTCTTAATTGAGCATAGTACTTATTTAGGAAAGCTAACTTTTTTATGCTACTACTGAAGTGTGATCCCAGCAACTTTTCAGTGACATTGGGCAGCGTCAGGCTTCACTGCGTATGTGCGTTGTCATATTTACGATAAATGTCTTGCCCGCAGACGGAGAGAACTACGACGAAGTGTGGCGTCAGTACGATACGCTCTTTGTCGACGTGGCGCTCGGCAACTTGGCGTCGCTGCTGTACAGCGTGGGGCACATAGACGACGCTCTCACCGTCGCACGACGAGCTGTTGTTGTCGCTGACTATCAGGTACTCGAGCGCCTTTGCTTTGTATCACCTGCCAACTAAGTGGGAGAGGTGATTAATATTTTCGTTGAAGATTTAAATATATTTCTATATATACATATATTTGTCTGTCCACCCAGTAAGTGGTCGCAGGAGTTGAGCTACATATGTTCATGATTTTTTGCAGGGAATCTGGTGGGCTGTTCTCGATGTCACCCTTGCAAAAAAGGAAAAAAGTAAGATTAGCTGGCCATAAAAAATGACGGCTAATGTGACACCGATACATAAGAAGGGGGATAAGAAAAGCCCCAGCAAGTATCGACCAATCAGTCTTACATCGGTCGTCAGCAAAACCTTCGACCGCCTCTTGAAAAAGCGCATCACTGATCCCCTGGGGATGTATCAGTTCATATTCGACACTCAGCATGGCTTTCGTAATGGCAGAAGCTACTTAACAAACCTACTGGACTTTTTCTCAAAAGTTACAGGTATTAAAGATGAACAAATAGGTGTGGACCTTGTGTACCTAGACTTCCAAAAGGCTTTTGACAAAGTCCCCCATCAACGGCTAATGAAAAAATTGAAAGCCCATGGCATCCAGAGTGACTATTTACGATGGATCAAGGCATGGCTTTCGGGTCTGCAGCAGCGAGTGAAGCATGAAGGAGAGACGAGCGCCTGGACGCAGGTATCATTAGGGGTTTCACAAGGTAGCGTGCTTGGCCCGCTTCTGTTCTCAATTTACATCAATGATCTCCATCTTAAAATCCGTAGTAAAATCAGTAAATTTGCGGATGATACTAAACTATGTCATCCTGCCACAAAAAGAGCCGAGTTCCAACAAGACCTTGACCACCTCATAGAATGGAGCACAACGTAGCAGATGAACTGTAATTTCGACAAATGTTTAGTAGTGCTCATAGAGCTTTTGAACCCTTCAACCCCATTGAAAGTGAACTTGACGGTATTGGCTGCTGTCAGCCATCAACGTGACTTGAGAATCACTATTGCAATCAAACTACAACACAGCAAGTTGACAAGAGTGTGAAAACGGCAAGCAGAGTACCCGGATTCGTCACCAGAAATTTTGAATGCAAGTCCAAGGACATCATCATTCCCTTGTACAAGGCATTAGTGCGGCCACACTGAGAACTTGTTCAATTCTGGTCGCCACATCTGTGTAAAGATATCGATAACATGGAAAGAGTCCAACTTAGAGCAATGAAATAGATACCTGAACTGCGAAACAAGCCGTATGAATGTCGCCTATAGGAACTGGGTCTGATCTCTTGAGCAAAGACGACTCAGGGGGCAACTAATAGAAACATTCAAGTATTTGAATGGCTACAACGACGGACCTAGAACGGCATTCTTTAAAAAAGATCTCAATGATCGCTTGCGAAACAACGGTCGAAAACTTAAGCGTACAGCTCGAAGAACGACCTTAAGTCAGCAGTTCTTTCCATATATAATAGTCAGCTTCTGAAATAGACTCGCTGCCAATGTTGCTAGTGGGAAGTCAGTCAACGCATTTACAAATCATCTTGACATACATTGGGAGAGACATCCTCCACAGCTAAGAACTCCTCCTTCAGGAGTCGCAGACTCTTAATGGCCAAACCTTCCGAGGCCTTCTTAATCCGTCTTCTTCTCTCTCCCGCTCCAGCTACACAGTTTGACATCTCCATGCCCCGCATATCAGCGGCTCTTGATCGCGCTTGCATTCATTCATGATCGTCTCTTTGGCAGGGACTCTTCCCCCTTTTTTCTCTTTTCTCCAGTCCTCTATATAGTACTAACTTAATGGCAATAGCTCATAGAGGGCCCGAGCATAAGTTCTGGTGTCTCTTTAGGAATGGGCCTATTGGTTCGTCTACTGCCACCTATCTAATCTAATCTAAATATGTTTTCCACTGAGAAACAGGTAGGAGTTTAGCTATGTTAACGATTTTTTTCCAGGGAGTCTGATGGGCTGTCCTCATTGTCACCCATGCCAGAAAACTAGAATTAGCTGGTCATAAAAAATGACGACGATGAAATTTGCTCCCACCGCGGGTGATGGTCTTACGCCACGAGGTGTTCTAGTGTAGAATATGTTTTGAAATCGCATGCCATTTTTGCTGCGTGTATTTTATGCAGTAATAACACAGTTTGTTGAATTTGGTGCATTTTGACCGAAAAGGTCGAACGTTCTCTTGTAGTTATGTTTATAGACCACCATAGTAAATGTTGAAAAAGGATGGTGGCCAGTGTCTTACGCCAAAACGTCGCAGCAGCTTTCAATTTGTTTTCATGCAATAACCCAGTTTCCATCCCGTAGCTATGTCTTTTAATGTCAGTAAGTATCTAGTAAAGTTGAGTCACGTGGAAAGCGCTTTTCATCGCAATATAGTGGTGACATTGTAGCATGCCTCGCTCCTTACCTACTGACCTCGGACTATAACTAACGCTCCTTACTACACGTACCCACGCTATCAAAGGCAAATCAAACACACGTTCACGTCAAACCGAATGTAGTTCACTAATGACTACTCCATAATAGGCCTTTTTCGTGCGGCGCCATTAATAAACTACTAAAACTGATAAATTCGAGCTTTGTAGTTTCGTCTTCTGAAGTGCCCTGGTGTTGATATCTCTTGTAGCTAAGCCCTTAGATATTCTCTCCTCCATATAACCGTAACAGCCCTCAGGGGCATATTGTGGCGGGTTTCTACCCCTGCCATAATATGTTTAGGCATCACGCACCCAAGGGTCCCGAGTGCCTTCTCCGCAGGGGATGTTGCAACTTGCCGCAGTTCCTTCTGACGAGGTTAGTTTTGTAAAGTTAGGTAGGCTCTCAATACTTCCCCTTCTGTTTCGGGAGGTCTGGCTGCTGATCGAGGTGGCTGACCTATTCCCGCTAGACTTCTACCTTCTTGTATTTCGTTT
>LQNS02000211.1:45365550-45378577 GCA_001587735.2 Parhyale hawaiensis
GCACTCTTTCATAACAGAGATGAAGAGGTTTGCGACCAAGCCGCCGGACGAGAAGTTCCATTCGAAGAGAGTTAGACAGACGTTGGATTGGTGAACAGCGGAGAACAACTGAAGAGAAGACAACTCTTGGCGATTCCCGGCTGCGACAGTTTACCTGTGGACGGACGCCTCGCAAGAGGGCTTTGGAGCACAGGGTAACGCGCTGTTCCTCCTTACGAGAACGGGACATAGCTTATAGCTACCTCCCTCGTCGTTAAAGCTGTGCAGCGTCATTAAAGATGCGTGCCCGGGCGGCAATCCTTAAGAATGACGACTTTAGAAATATGTCTGCGTCCCTGGTGTGGTGCAGGGAAGTCGAGCCTGCTGAGATTGTGAATGCGGCCTACTGGACGACGTCCAGTGTATTCGTAACGGGGTATTTAGACGTTAGTGCCGCCCTAACACGAGGATGCAGGGTTCTGGTGGGATAACGGAATAGTTTATTTCTGCCTCCTACGCAACCTACAGTGGGAGGAGACAATTTGAGACTTCCAGACGAAACCTTGGCTTCCTGCGGCGCTAAAAGAAAATACAGAAAGGTAGTCACTACGTAGCGGCTATACATAGACCTATGTATTAAAAAAGGGGAAACTCCACGCTGGTCGGGAGCTGTAGCCTCCGGGCTTTAGGCAATTTCTTCTCGAACAGAGGAGTGGACGCAACCTTCCAGCCTCTAAGATACGTTAATATTACGAATCTACCGGTGGTTACTTCCTCATGAAAGGAGCAACGGATGTGAAGTTCGTCGCAGAATTTATTTTCAGCCTTGAAGTACAAAACAAGGAAATAGGAATAAAGTTAGTTATTCTTTATATCGACCCCTTAGGGAATCTACACTGTAGTCGACCCCCTGTGGGTCTATGGGTGTCATAGACCCGTGAGAGAGAACCATTGCTCTAAACTTTGGATATTGTAATATATTTTTTAGCATTACTCAAATGCCTGATAGCGATTAGCAATGTTGTTACTATAGCAATACAGTATATGTATACATATTTGTGTTTCAGTGATATAACGTTCAATAAATTTATTAGATAGCTAGCTGCTAATTTCAAACTAAGTAGCTGGTAGCTACCTGTCATTACAGTAGGAATAGTTGGCAATAATATTTGGCGTCTCTTTGTAAGTTGTCCTTCAGTTTGTAAAATAATGTTCAACATCGTTTTAAATATTTTTCTATATTGCACTATTTGCGTTGTATTTTGCTGTGCTACTGAAGATGGATATTGTTCTGCAGACGCACCTGAAGCTTGTGACACCAGTTTTCCTGCAGTACAAACAAAGTGAGTAAAATCTGATATGTGAAAAAAGATTGAATTGAAAGATTTACTGATATACTTCATTATCATCATTCAGAGAGATAGCTATCATTAGCCTTCAACTGTCTGTTTGGTAACAGTTTATCTACTAAGAATATGCTAAAAGTGCGGACCTGTAGATATCCTTTTGTATGTCCTTCGTTTCAGCTGTGACTTATCTACTTACCAGTAGGTACTACAAGTTCGGTTGATCTTTGTTCTTGCATAATGCAGTAGTTTAGTTTTACTGCCATTTCGTAATTATGTCATTGCTATAATGTCATTTGCTTGTCTTACAGGTACTTACTGTACTCTGTCAATGTTGGGGAAGGTTTCAACCTGCGGCGAGATGTTTATATGCGCTTTGCCAACTTGGTACGAACTCTCAGTAAAGAAAGAAAAACGCACAATGAAAGGTGGATTCTAGTGAGTATTTTATATTAAAAGTTTGTATTGTTAAGTCTGGGCATCACCCTCTTGTTTTCTATTGTTATTTTTGTTATCCTAGTAGCCTTGCCAGCTTTTCTTTTGGAAGATCCACAACCTAAGGTCCTTTTTAGTGAAATTCTTGAGCCATGAAGCTGCGCCACAGCCTGTAGCTAAAATGACCTCATAATCAGGGTTGCGGATTTGTATGGACCAGGTCCAACTCCATTCTCAGTGGTTCGCTCCGGGAACCAGACCCGTGTCAGCGCCCAGCTCCGAAGCGTCATATATTCATAAATAGGTACATGTTTTGAGGCGTAACTCTCCCTGTATACAGATTTAGGTACTTAGTTTTTTTTTCTATTCCTTTCTGTGGTATCTCAGTGGCGCCAGCACCAGGTCTCATCAGTTTGTTACGGTCGACTTCCATAGCTGGTATCATTATCTGAAGTGAGGCACAGGTGCTGCTGCTTAGTGGTTTGTAGTGTTTTTATGATCAGTTTTGAACTTGGAGACTGTTGGATGCCTGAGCCTTTGTTTTGTTCGTTGTTATCTGGGTTAGAGCATCAGCTGCAGTGAAGGCCAGGGCCCAGTGTCCATTGGTGATGGTGGAGAGTGTTAATCAGTGGAATTTTTAAGTGTTAAGCGGCACCTGCAACTGAGTAGTATGTCGGCGGTGTTACTGGGAGACGTGTTCTGCCGGGCGCGATCCACTGAGAATGGAATGATTGTTCCCATGAATATTTCTCAGTGGGAACGGAAGGCGGAACATGAAAATTTACCCAAAGTCCTTTTCTCCTTGTGGCCTTTATAAAGTAATTAGGAATGCTCATCAAACAGACTGGTGAGCCCTGGTGCTGCGCCACAGAGCTACCACAGAAAGGAATTGAAAAAAAAATCAGAGTGCCTAAATCTCACTTTCTAAGGATGGTTACGCCTCAAAACTTGTAGGTATGTATATGTGGATGTATGTAAAACACCCCAGAATTTGGTGCTACCAACAGAGGTGCTCTGCCTCCCGCTCCCACTGAGAAATAGTCATTGGACGCTC
Source organism: Parhyale hawaiensis (assembly GCA_001587735.2). Taxonomy (NCBI): domain Eukaryota; kingdom Metazoa; phylum Arthropoda; class Malacostraca; order Amphipoda; family Hyalidae; genus Parhyale; species Parhyale hawaiensis. The sequence goes on from LQNS02000211.1 coordinate 45,368,365, forward strand.
ATTCCCTTATCAACTTCTGGGTCCAGCCAGTGCCTGAATCCAACTCTTTGAACTCAATATCTATATATTAATACGCTAGTACGTAACTACCTACCTACCTTTTGTGTCACGCTCTTCAGTATAGATAGAACAAATTTAGAGATTTGGCTTCAAATGTGAATCATTTCCCCCGTATCATGGAACTTACGAGTTTTATTTATTTTTTTTTTTTTCACTACATTCTATTCGCTTTGCAGGCAGCGGATAACATTTCTAATAAGGCCAGTTGCGTAGCTATGATACGGCACGGATAAACAGAAAGGGTAGTGTTGGGCTTTTTTTGCTCTGAAGTCTTTTTTGAAGCGATAGCGCTGCCGCCAAAGCATCTGCCTCTTCAGTATACAGTGTGATGCCTGAGCAAACACAATGACCTCTTCAGCACAGAAGATGACCCTGTTGCTAGTGGAAAAAATGACTGAATATGTTTTCTTATAGGTTCTCTGTAGCTATCACGAACAACAAAGCAGAAAAATTATGGGCTACTGATCAGTATCCACGGGTTCCAGAATAGTGAGGAAAAATCGAAACACCGACAAAAAATTAGAACGTGAAACCTTATGGAGTGGAGAGGTAAATTGTCTGTAAAGTGTGGGAAACAGATATTAGAAAAGGCGTGTTAATACATACTGTAAAAGAATAGGTATTGCAAGATGTACCACCGTATTTCTATGTCTTTATCAGAACACAAGTGCTAATTCCTTGGTGACCGAACAATTGCGTGATTCAGTGATGAAATCGAAATACTTTGAAAAGTTAGACGAGACGTAAGTTAGACGGACTGCATCAGAATAGTCTGGGTTAAGCGGCGGACGTTAGTTCAGACGGAGTGGTTTAGATATGAGCGCTACATCAGGTTAAATAAGGTAAGTGAAAACGTTCACTAACCGTGGAATTTCCTCGGGTGCAGCTAGTTCTCTGTTTGCTTGTTTATTTACTTGTGTCATGTTTATTTATGTTTTGTTTGAAACAGCTTCTTCGTTTTTAGACGGGAAGAAATTCGAGGAACTAGGGCACAGCCGCATTCTGTCCATGGATTAACTCTATAATTCGGTTGGATCTGTGATATCGAAGGTAAACTGACCTCGGCCTCAAGAACGGGCGCGATAAATTCATCGGTACCGTGGGAAATATATCTGAAAGTAGTGGACCCAGCCGTCAAAAATGACGGCAAACATTTTGTGATTGAACTTTTTATTGTTACAGTTCCCAGTATAGGTTTTGCTGTATTATAGGTCTCATCCCTGCAGGCCTGATCTTCCATTAGTGAAATGCAAGCTGTACAACCATGAGTGTTGCGATAACAAAATATCCTCCCTGCAAGATAAGGCGTGAATATCACAGCTTGGAATTGATCAAGCGTTAAGCTGCACTAAGAATATATAGTTCAGTCACAATAATTCGCTGGAAATGCCCATGGCTCACCGTATTGTGGATACCAACTGATTGTTGACCTCAAGCGTCAAAATATGGCTGCGAAGTAAATTCACTATAAAAAGGTGTCTGCTCAGCGTGAAGATTGAACTGCTACGATATCATTCAGCAATGACAGCGGGGATCCAGAGGCCGCTGATCAAGAGCTATATTTGTCACAGGTCACAGGTAGGTACTCCAAGGGCTGAAATTGTATGGTATCTCAACTTGTTTTTCAATACATAACGCGAGCTGTACAACAATGAGTTTTGCGATAGCAAGATAAGGAGTGAATATCAGCTTAAATAACACCTGCTTTTTGTTGCGAAAGCGAAGACAATCACAATTACGACCCAACGGGTCATGGGCCGTCTAGTATTCTTATGGAAATGGACCCATTTTCTCCAACTCCTCTGTCAAGCGAGTGTCTTGACTACTCCTGACCCCTAAAGATGCCCAACTTTGACTCTGCAACCCTGCTTGTAATGAATAGAAAGTGATAATTGCAGATTGCAGCTTCGCTGAAAACTAAATTAGACCGGAAAAGCTGTCAAATAGATATCACTGCCATTGGCCATGGCCATCTCTGCTTTTAACGAGTCAATGTTGATGAAGCACACCTCATCATCCATGTTAAATATGTGCCCTCCTAATTACCTCCGCTAAGGAGGTCATGTTTTCGTCGGGTTTATCTATCTGTCCCTCTGCCCGTCTGTCTATCTCTTATTCTGTCTGTCACCAAGATAACTGAAACTTTGGACGGATTTTGACGAAATTTACAGGGATTGTTAGGTACGGTATGTTAGGAACAGATGATCAACATTTAGTGAAGATCCGTCAATCCGTTCGTTTGTTTGTCTGCCTCCTTTTGCTCAATACCTTAACTCAAAAAGTTATGGACGGATTTTTGTGAAATTTACATGAGTTGTTAGGTATATCACGAAGAGTAAATAACCAAATTGTTTTGATGATGTGTTAGTTCGTTTGTGTGTTTGTCGCAGTGTTTGATTTTATGCTTTGTAGCGCAATAACTCAAAAAGTTTTGAATGGATCTTTATGAAACTTGCAGGAGTTGTTCGTGATGTTAAAAGATATATATGATTAAATTTTGGTGCAGATTGGTTGGTTCCTTTGCATTTTTTATTTATGTTTGGCATAATGTTTGCTAGCAGCTAGCTCCTCAATAAGTTATGAACGGATCTTCAAAAAAACTTGCAGAAACTGTTGATACTATTGAAACGCTCAAATTATTAGATTTTGGAGTTGATATAAAAATAATTGTTTCAGAGCAAGTTTGAATTTTTCGTTACCGTTGCCGTACTTGGCGGAGGTATGCGCTCTCAGAGTCCTCTAGTTTGGTCTGTTACTGTAGGTACCCGGCTCTCCCTTGACCTCACGTGCAAAACCCAAAGTGGTTCACATAATTATACTGGAAGACATGTGTCGCTACATGTGATCACTAATGGGTGGGTGCTTGCAATCTACCTAGAAGCCAGTGGGACACGAGCCTGGTAATTTTGATAGCCATGCTTCCGTTCCCTAGTCATGGTGCAGCTCATTTTGATCCTTACTGAATGCCCCGCAGGTCCTGCCGCCATGGCACAACATCTATCACTGGCGAGGCGCTCGTTCTGATCCCTCGCCTTCATGGTCAGAGTTTTTTGATTTGGAGAGTCTGTCCAAGTACATTGCTGTTATGGAAATGCATCACTTCGTTGAAAGTGAGTTTTTCGATTTGCATTATTTAAAGCTAGATATAAGGAGTTTTCTGAGTAAGTGCAAAATGACTTGTGCAAGTACAGTATCTTTATAGCTTTGGGAGAGTTTTAATCTCGGGTTGCCATATAAAGTGGCCAATAAGTACAGAACACTTGTAAATCAGTGAATAAATGACATGGTGTATCTATTGTATTGTTAGTCATCAGGTATATTAGGTATAGTACTTTTTCTGTTCTTTTCATGGTGCGAGTGCTGCTTTAAAAATTAATATCTACAGTGGAGGTAGTATTTTTGCTTAACTTTTCTGCGATGTGTCGTGATCACACCTATGGTAATGTCTAATATTTCAGTGGCACCATTTGCTATGGAGGGAATTTAGCACTTTACTCTGTTTACAGCCTGAATAAAATAGAGAACTAGTGACGACTCCCAAGCTTATCAGGTATCCATAATTAGAATTGTGAATTTACTTGACTAGTATATTGCTGTGAATTGCGGCTCTATGACTAGGATACTAACTGAACATTTTCGTTGGCTGGCAAATCATATTATATCAAAGATTCAAAAAGCTCCTCTTCATACCTTTTTCCTGTTAGCTAGCTATTTATTCATTTTGTTTCGTTTGTCGGTTTTCTATGAAATTAACTACATTTTCTTTAGTCAGGAATACGGTATACTGTAGATCTTAACTGTCAGTATGAAATTATAATTTCATGCAGCAGTATGAAGTTACACTCCAGTGTGTATTTCAAAAACTATATTTATCCTTAATTTTTATATTCTAGCTGTAGGTCGCCATGTAGACAGCTTTTACGTCCTGCAGCATTACGCCGAAGGTTGGGGCAAGCACTGGGAAGAAAAATACGACGAAAGGCCCTGTATTGATCGTCAGGAGCCCAGGTGAAGAGCATGCTGTCTATCAATGGAGTTGTGCATGCCGGTTTTGCTGTCCCCCTTACCTACTTATTACTTAGGGCGGGCTTCTTGCTGTTATTACCTCCGCCAAGGAAATTATGTTTTGTCGGTATTTGGCTCTCGCCAAAATAATTCAAAAAGTTATGGACAGATCTTCATGATACAGTCGGACCCCTCTTACTCGGGGCGAGGGCCAGTCCGGGTAACCGGGATTTCCAGAAATCTGGGGGTTTTTTCCTTGGAAAGAAAACCCTCAATTATCCGGTTTTTCTCCGAACATTTTCCGGACATTTCTGGTCGTTTTCTCAATATGTTGCGTCCACATGAAATTGCTCCCTGCCACATTTTAAGCCCAATACACTTACGTGTACTTACTATTTTGACCCCAGGTGACAAGTGTAGGAATGTCCACTGTACAGTATGTATGTACACACTTATACAGTATCACTGAAAGCACAAACAAAGTAATTCCATGAGAAAATGCATATCAAATACAGTAGCAAACTCTGTACAGTACATAATACATGTCCTTATATCAAACATTCAGTTTAAAATATGCGACAATATGCAGTATAAGGGGCACGTCTTAACTGCAGCCTAGCATAACTAGTCTGGCATATCACTTACTGTACGTCCATATGCAATTTAAAGCATGGTAAAATTTGTTAGGACATACAGCACTGTATGTATGAAACTCCTTTATTTCACATCCTTATGAAAACTGTTAAAACAGCGCTGCAACTGACTCACTCCGATTCCGATCGACCGACGTCCGAGTAACTGAAGTTTTTCCCGGAGCGGGCAAACCACATGTACCGGGGTGTCACCTCGGATAGTCGGAAAATTAAGCTGATTTCCCGGACTTTCATTGACGTCCTAAACATAACTCATTTACCCGGACAAAAAGTCCCGAGGCTCGGAAAATTAAAAAAAAAATCGTGAAACTGGTATTTCCCGGTAGGTGGAGTCCGAGTAAGCGGAGTTCGACTGTAATTACAGGGATTGTTAGGTATGTAAGGGGAACAGATTATTAACTTTTGTTGAAGATCCGTTCAACGGTTCGTTTGCTATTTCTTGGCAATAAAGCTAGCTCAAAAAGTTTTAAGTGGATCTTCATTAAGTGCAGCATATATATGTTAGGAATGTTGCGAAGAGTTAATGACCAAATTTTGCAACTATCTTTTTGCCTGTCCTTACCAGCATGTTTGTTTTTGTGTTATTCAGTAACAACCTAAAAAAGTTATGAAAGGATCTTCATGAAAGTTACAGGAACTGTTACGGATTTTCAAATGCGCAAATGAGCAATTTTTGTTTTGATCTGCTCGCCCATTTTTTGTCTTTCTGTTTCTCATATCATGACTCAAAAAGTGCTGGACGGATCTTCAAGAACAGGAGCTGCCAGAAATATTACAAAGACAAAATCCTGGAATCAGGATCAGTTGGAATTTTTTATTCATCTTGCGTTGTTTGGCGGAGGTATTCATTCTCCGACTGCTTCTCTAGGAGTAGCTACTTTAACAAAATAAGAAAATTCTTCGCGTATCTCAGAACTCAGAACTCAAAATGTTAAAACAAATTTTTATTTCACAGTTGCCGTATATCAACGTCGCTCGTTGATTTTGCTCTCTGTTTACTGTTGCTAGCGGGACTCTTGGTAATACTAAAGTTAATAAATATTTTCACGTGCCTTTGTCAAAGGCAGTGCTTCTAATATAATATGGCCCATCTAACCTTATGTCCATCACTTAATCTTAGCGAACTCCGTCAAAGGTACGTAGTCCGTCTACCTTTACACATTTCGTTCAGCCTATCTTCGTACTCTGACGTCCTCTTTGAATCTTGCATTTGTTGTCAGCAAATAATTCGCCCTTCTATTCCGATAAAGACGTAGACATACGAAAGTACTTATTGCATTCTTCTCCTATGTATTTGAACTCCTTTTCTAAGCTCTGTGTCCTGTCGCTTACAGTTAATTTATCCCTTCATAGTTTTACACATTTCCATTTTTTTTCTTGGAGTATGCGATTTTTTACACTACTACGGGGCCGGTGGATATTGAACGATAGCCCATCATTTTTATGCTTTATTTGGTGCGATAGCTGTAGAACAATGTGGCTTCTTCCGTCTCGGCCAATTTTGTGAATAACTGCTTCTTGTGTTACAGTAACCTCCTGTTCTCAAAATGTCCTATTTAAGGCTAGTTCACATTAGCAACTTTCGCTCCGCTTAGCCTAAGCCTATCAGTCGTTCAGTGAAACTGTTGTTGACAGGCTAGGTGAGTTCCACATTAGATTATGCGTGCGAACGGTGCATTGGTAGTGTAGAACATTCCTCACACCAAATTTACTGAATTTTTTTCGCAACGTGAATTGTTGCAATGTACAGAAACAGCCTTGGTTGGGGGTTGAGACGTTCGGCCGGACGGAGTGAGTTTAAACCAAAAAAAAATCTGGAAAACCTAGCATGGATACTCATATATTGTGCTTCAGTCATGATAGAAAACTCGGAATTGAAAAAAATTAAAGAAGTGAGATTATGGCTGTACATCCAATGTGAAAATGCGCGATAATCTCTATCGTTCCAGTTTATGTAGAAACTGTAAGTGCACTCGCTTGCTTGATCTTGGATTTCATTGCAAATATCAGAAAAGAGTGCCGTCACTTGGACTTAATATAGTAGACTAGTACTATTTTCTCTTGTCGACAGAATGAATTGCAAACGCAATAGTTATGTCATCCTTGAAACTGACCATTTTGATCGCCAGTTAATAACCGTGAGTAGCCATATCCAAGATGCCACTGGAGAGACCTGAAACACTTGGCCTTTGCCAAACACTTCAACAATTTCCATTTCCAAAGCATTACAAGCCTGGAAACAGACCCTCCCTCCCCGTGTGGCAGAAAATCGACAGATCGAGAGCTAAATACATACATACTGTATTGGTATACATTATAGAGTTCAGAGATTGGACCACTCACTTAATCTACCTTAAAGAAAATTTCCCTTGGCATCGTAATAAAGTGCATCTATTTCAAAATGCTACTGTAACAGTTTTAGCTTCTGCATGCTGCCGCAAGGGCCCGGTGTGCCGCCGTGGATTTGCTAGGTCCTGGTGCTTATTATAAGCGTTGGCGGTGTGGCAGTTTGAACGGTAATTAGTATGAATATATAAATTAGAATTGACTAGTAGAATAAAGTGCGTTGTGTCGATATTTTTTGTAAACAGGTAGTCCTCGTTGTAGACCCCACTTGTTTAGTGCAGTTTTCTTATTTTGGGTCTAAATTCCATTTTATTGTAAGTTACCTGATCCAGCTAGTGTGCTCTTGTACATATCTGGAGTATTTGTATCAATATCGTATATATAGATGCAAATATTTTGAACCTAAATAATGAAGCTACAAAAAGGTAGGCCTATATCAAGGACTAGCTACCTGTGAGTCGGTACATATGTAAATCAACAAGTTTATCGCTATGTTTTACAGAACACGTGGCGACGTGTGGGAATTTACCCTAGCAGGGCGGCTGTTGTATGCCAAATCTTTCCAGTGCCTCTCCATTCAGGGTACTGCCTCCACCCTCATTCCTCTCATCACAAGAGTACCAACAAGGTAGCTATATATTGAGGTTATACTTTTTGCGTATTCTTGGGTTTCACTTAAAATCTTATTTTTGCATGCTACAATTTTGTGAGCATGATTTCCACCATTTATCTTGTCCTCTATTGCTAAAAACTTATCAGTTAAATAAGGTTGCTGTGCTTTACAGATTTTAATGGTAACTATTAAGGCAAAAACAACCAATTCAAAGGAAATGTTTACATTATATACAAAATGGAACGTTGTGGTGCTTCAACTATCATTGTTAATCTGATAGAGAAAAAATGTAGCTACGTAACACTTCTAGCTCAAACGCTTACAGTCGTACTGCTACAGTACACCTTTCGTCAGGAGACACCAAAAATTTGTCAGGAAGCTGTGTAGCTAATGTTTTCTGCTAACCCCTTTATCGCTTATTGTGAAATTTGTTGTGGAGACGGAGGCTTAAACTACTCAGTATAATAATAATGTCAAATTTTTCTAGCTTTCAAGTATACACAGGCGATCCTCACTCAGTGCATCACCTCTTTATACTTTTACCCAAATATAGCTGGGTTATTTAGCTCCAGAGCATCCAACTATATCGCTTCGAATTCACTTTCTAGGGTAAGTTTACCTAAGTCACTCCTCTGGCTCCTGAGTTTTCTATGAATCGATAGGTACCAATAAACTTACCAATTTAAAATTTACTGTGATAGAGGATACTGTGGATTGCTGAATTCGAGATATTTTCTTAGAATATCATTTCGTGACGGCCTCATGTACGACAGCATAGCTTATGCAAGAGAGGAAATCTTGATCTCACGATATCTGACAACGCATGTAACGTCATTCACGTCTGTTAATGAAACTCTACCAGGAGACGACGGAAAATAGCCATCAATAAAAAGATATATACAGTTACAATTTTCAATGGCTTTAGCGAGGCAAAGCAATCGGCTGATATTGCTGAAAAGTTCAAAATTTCCCAATGTGCAATAAGGCTTATTAAGAATAATGAAGGACGTACACGGATGTGTGCAAATAATCCTTCATCAAAGATGGCTGACGAGAACGTTCAAATAAGTAATCCAATAATGCATAAATTTGAACATTGCCTTTATGAACATTTTCTAGTAATCATACTCATAGAAAAGCGTCCTTTAAAGCCTGACTAATACTAATTTGACATTTAAAGAGGTACCGAATTATAGCGACGAGTTAAAAAATAGCAAATTTTTCAGCGCTATAGAGTAAGGATTGCCTGTATTGCTACTCCTACCAGACACCTGATTTTGGTTTATTAGTTTAGGGTCAAGGTTCTTCTCTTGATGCGGTGACCTAACTTTTCGTGAAATTGGGACCCTTGATTAAATGCCCGTAACTGGCTATATATTACAGTAGTATGTTGCCGGCATGTGCAGCATTGGCTTTGGTCGAGGGGAGACAGTACTGCACGACAAGTTCGGCGACCGCAACTACTGGCGGGCCAGACGTTCGATGCGCTTTGCTGCCAAGCTTGTGGAGGCTGCCACGCGTTACCGAAAGTCTGTGCTCAACTCGACCAATGACGAGGACGGTGTAGTCATACTTACGGACTGGAGGCAGCAGAAGGTGCGATGATTTAGGAATTATGATACTGTATTCTATCACTCGTGTCATTAGCACTATCACTTGCGTCAAGAGCAATTTGTTCTCTGGTAAAAGAAGGAAAGCCTGTCACTTGTATGCCGCTAGGGGTATATTATGACGGACCCTTTCCCAGTCAGAATATATGTTGGTATCACACACCCAGGGGCTGTCCCGAATGCCTTTTATGCAGATGTTGCAGCTGGCCGCATTACTTTCTGAGAAGGTTCGCTTGTTACGTTAGATGGATTATTTTTACTTCTACTTCCCCTTCTGTTCTGCGACTCATCCCAAGGGACGCCTACCTGCTTCCGTGTGGAAGGCGCGGCAGGGACCCACCGCACGAGTATTTGCTTTTTCCTGTCGCCTTCGCCCTCAGGGGTATATTCTGGCAGGCCCTTTCCCTGCTACAATATATATTGGCATCACGCACCCAAGGGTCCCTAGTGCCTTTTCCGCAGGAGATGTTGCAGCTTGCCGGAGTTTCTGCTGACGAGTTTAGTTTTGTAACTTAGGTAGGTTCCCTCAATCTCCTTTTCTGTCCCGCGAGGTAGGCTGCCAATCGAGGTGACCGACTTTTTCTGCGGGGCTCTTCCCTTCGCCCGTGTATTCCCGTCTGCTGAACAAGGTGTTTATTGATCAAGCTTTCGAGCGTCTAAGCGACACTCGTCTTCAGGGTACAGCCAAAATTCAAACAACGAGAGATACACACAAAGTCCGTACATAGGATACCAATATGTTTGGAAAGAAAATAATTAACTAGCGCAGATTTCTTGAATATGCTTCACGCTATCTTGTCCAAATCTATCTACTATATAATAATTCACGTCGTGTTTTTATTTATTTATTTATTTATATATTTATATCTTTCCTGTCACGCTCTATGGGAATAAGATAGGAGAAAATTCAGATTTCAAAATGTAAA
>LQNS02000211.1:45450746-45463722 GCA_001587735.2 Parhyale hawaiensis
TCATCTCCTCTCAGGGATGCCGTTGGACCAAAAAGGTCTCATCCGCCTTTAGAGTGGCATTTCCTCCAACTCAGGGGCAACCCAGAGCCCCAAACCCAAAGCCAGCTCATACAAACAAAGCGGCGTTCGGTGGCCGGACAATGGGGGCGGCCTGATAACGCGCGGGCCACGCTGATAAAGTGCACGCTGCTTGATGCTAACGGAGTACGAGAGACTAGACAATATAGGGAATTTTCATGAATTTTGACGCCACGAGTGAACGAAAGAGTAGATCATAGGGAAAGTGCATGTTAGCTGTTTGATGCCAGCGGAGTACGAAAGACCATGTCAGAATAAAAGTGCAAGCTGTTTCACGCTAATGAAGTGCGAAATTTCACATCATCATGGAAGTGCATGCTGCTGCACACCATAGTGAATGGAAGTGCCTGCTGCTTTATTGTGGCTGTGCCTTAGAGAAGTAAATGAGTAGATAAAGCTATTAAAGGTGCTACTTAAGACTATACAGAACGCTCGTAGAGTTTTTGTTGTATTTTCATAACATGTAAAAAATTCCCAGAGTTTTAACCAATGGATAGTTCTCACCGTCTTTGATGGTGAGTGTAGTAAATGTATTATCCATTACAGTTTCTGGAATTTATAAACGGATATTATAGGAGTCACTAGAGAGTGTTATAACCTAAGAGTATGTGATGATAATTAGTAACTTTAGTAATAGTAATGAAAACTTAGAGAAAATTCTACATATGCCTGAAAAAAAACACTTTCGAAAATTTTTGTTGTAAAGTGTACTGCTCGAAGAAAAAAATTCTATTGTTTTGGACGATAAACCCGGAATTTTCCTCATGTTCTACCAGATAAAAAAATAATTACCATTAACGTTTGAACACTGACATAAACCTAACAGTTCATGCAGTTGAATAGTAAAACAACAGGTACTTGAACGTAGAACAAATGTAATACATCACCTTCAACCGTGCTTGAGATCGATCGTACTGCTTCTTTACAGAGAACTGTCTGTGATGTCGTTCGTTTAATCATCATTAGAGAAGTAAATTGAAGTCTTAGACGTGGTCTCTGTCTTAGTTATAGAAGATGTGACGGGAAGCGATGATGAAACTGTCAAGGGCGCTGGCATGAGTCCCATTGCTTGACAGCAGACGAGTGCTCTTACTTGAGTTCAGTTATTTATCCCTTTAGCTACAGTAATTTGCTCTAGCATGACCTCAGAATATTGGAAGTGGGATACCTTTTGATGGTTTAGCTTACTTTAGCGAATTCGTCAGTAAAGTAAACGGTGTAGTAGACTAATGAGCTGGACACTACTCAGGGGAGAACTACGTGAACCGAGTCTAATGTATCAAGAAAGTTTATGCTTACATGCTAAAAAACATGTCTTTAACTATTTCATCTTTTTTGATTGGGAAACAGTTTTAAGTGCTCGTATATAAATGGTAGTATCAATAAACACTAGAGAAAACTGGGAAACATTTTAAAGTAGCTGTTAGAAATGCTGTCAAATTTGTCTATGTCAGAAACAACTCAACGGTTCTAAAAAATATTGAAGTGATTGTCTTTTTGTTCCTCTAACCAGGGTGGTCCAAGTTGTGGCCCGCGAATTGATTTTCTGGGGCTCGCGACCGCTTGCTACCTCTACCCAGGAGGTCACGTTTTTGGCGGAGTTTGTCTGTTTGTCATCAAGATAACTCAAAAAGTTTTTGACGGACCTCTATAAGGTTTACAGGGAATGGTATTATGTTGGGTACGTTTAGAGGAACAGATGATTACCTTTCAGTGAAGATCCGTTCAAGCATTTGTTCGTTTAGTATCTGCCTGTTTCTCTCGGGAACATAAGTGAAGCAGTAACGAACGGATTCTCATGAAATTAGCAGGAACTGTTTAGAACGTTACGAAGAGCACTTGACCAAATAATTGTAATAAGTTGTCGGTCCGTATGCTTGTTTCTTTGTTTATTTTCATGTTTGTTGTTTGCTTAACGCAAAAGGTTACCGATGGATCTTAGGAAAATTACAGTACCTATTTTCAATGTCAAAAGCAACAAATGACCAAAGTTTAGTGATGATAAAGAGAAAGTGATGATTTCAGGATCATTTGAAATTTTTATTTACATTGCCTCCATTGATGGAAGTATACTTTTGATCCTAGATTTTTATCTTGCTTATTTTTGTTGGTAAGGTGTTATTTATATTAGGATAGACAACTGGCAATAGATGGACCAGCAGGCATATTCTCAGGAAGGTGTCAATGCCCAGGTTCCAGGTCTTTCCGAGCTATAGCTGTTGTGTCAACATCGTTGGATACGCTATACACTATACACCTCTTAGTGACAAAATTAGCTTGAACACCGGTAAGTGTTATAACAGAAGACTCACAAATGTGGCGAACTCAGGCATGTCCTGGAGCCTCCAGTTCCAGAAGTCATCGCACAACTGCTGCACTTCATCACTCAGCCCATGTGTGCCGTTGACGACAAGGTACACTGCCGAACGAAAAGTTTTAACTTATAATCAAGTGATTATAATCCTCAATTGCACATGTTTTCATATATTTTAGGTACGCTTGTGTGGCTATGGTTTCTTATTAGTCCAGAATATTGCTCAATTTGGAGTGGAGAGTGTTTTCACTCTTCTGTCGTTACTACATATTAAGACGTTCCCTACTGCAACTTTGCTTTCTTCTTTACTTGGGAATTTAACGAAATGTCATTTTCAAGAGCCACGGTCACCGCTCACAAAAACCTCCGTATCATGAATTATACACTTGCGTCAAACTGTCGGTATTCAGTGTCGCACTTGCTGACTGATGGCATCGTCTCGGCCTCTACTCGGTGGCTCTGGCGTCTGTCCACAGGGAGGGGGGGGGGGCTGCTTCTTTGCGGGGCTGGATGTCAACGAAGTACTCGGCGCCCGTCCCGCTATTTTCCCGTCTGAGTCAAAACTTCCTCGCCCCGTTCGCACGGCGCTCACGCTTTTGAGGTCAGGCTACTGTATGGCACTGATCTCCTACAAGGACAGAATCGGGCTTGCAGCCTCTCCGCAGTGCCCACTCTATCATGCGGGAGAGCAAACTGTCTCCGAATTATTTGTATTTAACGCGTTTCCGATGGCCCTCTCTCCTGTACTTCTCCGGGAGAACCCCCGCCACTTCTCTCTCTTTCTTTCTTCTCACGCTTCTTTTGCCTATTTCCCTCCATTTCCCTATCCCCTCTAGACGGAGCTCGTAATCAGGCTCCCACACAACGACAACCAAAGATGAGGAGATGCCTTCGCCCCACCACCCTCACATCAGAATAGAAAGTGCACACCTATTGATTAGTTTATTATTGAGATAGTATATGTCAAATACAAATAATACCACTGTGCCGGCGGATTGTGTCAAATTTACAATCTGGGCAAATTTCTGTTGGATAGTAGGAGGAAAGGGATGTGTAATTAGCGAATATATCATCGGCAAGCATGGTCTATAGTATCATCGGAGAATCATAGAACCTAGGCTGAAACTCCAGGAGGAATGATGATGATAATTATTATCATTAAATCGCACCAGACTGACGACGTGGAACGGCAAAGCAGTTGACAAACCCCTACGCAACCAGCCCAGCGAGTGAGATTGACAACCCCCCACGCGACCAGCCCAGCGAGGGAAGAATAAAAAAGAAAAAAAAGATCCGAGATCACAGAATAGCTCTGTGTACAGATCGTTTAAAGCTGGCAATACGCGCACCAGCAAAGACAGAGCCATCAAGGCCATTCCAAATATCCACACATAATGGAAAAAACGAACGAGAATACTGGCTCGTACGGTATCGTAACGGTTCCACGGCAAACTCATGAAGAGCACACACGGCACAACACCATCTAGCATGAACGCACATCGACGAGCCACTTTGTCAAGCATGCACAGATGACAATTGACTGCAGAACCCCAGACTACAGAGCAGTACTCCAGAAGAGGGAGGACAAAGCGATTAAAGCAGCGACGTGTCAAATCTACCGAGCCAAACACCCTTCAAGCACGCCTCATAAGACCAATTTTCTGAGATGCACGTGAGGCAACCGAACGCATGTGGGGCTCAAACGTCAACTTTGGATCAAAATTGACGCCCAAGATTACCAAGTCATCAACCACAGGAAGTGACATACCATCAAGTATGAGTGCAGGAAAAGGAGGTCTCACAGTACGTGACTTGGACACGAGCATGGTCTTAGTCTTCCCGCATTTATCCTCATCTTCCACCAAGAACACCAGGAATCAATCAGTTCCAAATCATGCTCAGTGGATTCTGAAACCTCCAACCTATCACTAGGCTTATCGCAAACAGCCAGCAAATGAACATCATCTGCGTAACCAACAAGTAAATTGTTAACAAGATCAAACAGGTCCGCTGTATAAACAATGAAGAATAAAGGACCCTGAATACTACCCTGTGGGACACAGAAACCACGTCCAAGAACTCACTCCTCTTTCTATCAACAACTATACATTGATGTCTGTCAGCCAAAAGCTGACTAACTACCGTAAAAACTGAACCACGAATACCCATCAATCTCAGCTTATGGAGCATCCCAAGGTGATTCACACGATTACAACTAGCACTAAAGTCAAGCTGTACCAAACTTGCCTCATGATCCCCATCAAGATCCAGTTGCAACACACATGAAACATGAAAATCATCACAAGTTCCCAAGCCCTTATGAAAACTATACTGAGTTAGGGGAAGGACACTCTGCTTTTCAAAAAATGACCCAAATTTAGCGCAACCAATCTCTCATAAACTTTCGACAAAACAGGTGTGATCGAAATGGGTCTATAGTCGGAGGTGCGGAATGAAACGGAGCCCTTCAGAACAGGCGTCACATGAGCCAGACGCCAGCATTCCGGGATGGAGCACAGCCTTAACATCCGACGGAACACGGAAGGAAGCGGGGCTGCGAGCACACCAGCCACCCTCCGAAGAAAGAGAGGAAACATACCTGATGGATCAGTGCCCCCATATGGGTCCAGGTCAAGATGAAGCAAAGCAAAACCGAAGAACCTCGGCTCGGGATCACACGCTAAAGGAATGCGCACCCGGTCCCGGCTCTGCTTCCCATCAAAGTAGCGCAACAAAAGGTCCGCCTTGGAAGCGGGGTCCGCTACAAGATCACCACCAACACCAATTAAAAGGGGGACAAAAGAGCTCACACCAAGCACAGCGCTCTTCAAGGTGGACCACCACTTACGTGGGCTAACAGACGAGGCTAACAACTCCCTGGACCTCAAATTGTGCTTCCTCATAAGTAGCACCAGCCCGACGCCGCTGTTCCCTGAAACGCTGAAAGTCAATAACAGACCGGCTAGTGCGCTAACGGGCATATGCCCCCCGCCTTAACTGGTGCGCCCTCCTACAGGCATTATCAAACCAGGGCTCATCGCCTGTCCTAACCGTAATGAAGCGGGGAGGGACATAGGCTCGCACCATGTCAGAGAAAAGCCGATCTAGAGTAGACCCAGGGTCAGGAGACTCTCTCACAACACCCCAAGGTAGCGCAAAGATGGCACCAGAGACGGCGTCCCAATTCACTCTGAACTTCAAAAATATTTCACGCCTAACAGTGACTCTGGGGACCCGCTGACGGACTTGAAGCGTCGCAAAGAGAGTGCCAATGTCCGAGGAACCAATTGGAGACTCAACTGACACTCCAACCATATTAGGAACATCAGTCATCAGTAAGTCAAGAATACCTACCATCGAATGGGTGGAACCCTCAACCAACTGCTCACAACCAGAGGAACTCGCGAAATCGAGGGCTGCATGGCAATGGCAATCAGTCCTCCCAGACCCTAACCATTCCACATGGAGACAATTAAAATTGCCCATATAGATAAAATCAGAACGCGTATCCGACGACTGAATCCTAGTCATTGCATCTACGAGACAATCAAAGACCCTATCATTAGCAGACGGGCTGCGATACACTGAAAACAAATAAAAGTTCCTGAATGAGTCACAGACTAGAAGAACCATCAGCTCACAACAGGGACACTCATATTCACTCAGCCTAGACACAACAACACCCTTTCGAACTTAAGCAGCCAGACCCCTAAATCCAGGGTATGAGTGTTGCAACCGCAGCTCTGGCTTTTCAAAGTTCGGGATCATCAGCTCAGAAACATAACGATGGCTTGAGACGAGCGTCTCCGAACATAGCACCAGGTTATAATTGGAAGGGGCTACGGCGAGCTCAGCCATATTACCATCGAGACCCCGAACATTAGTACATAAGATGCGGCAGTAGCGAGACCCAGAACCACGAGGACCGGGTTTCATTTTCACATCTAGATATCTAACTATCAGGCACGAAAAAAAAAATAAATAAATAAACAGACACCATAAACAAAGGAAATCATAAAAAAAATACATGACAAAACAAATCAACTGTCATGATAGGTACGAAAGCTACCAGCTATTCACGCACCCCAGACCCTACCATCACCTGTACGGGCTTTGGCCGAAAAGAGGAAGAAGAGAAAGGAAAGGAAAAGAGCATCAGGTGGTACTACCATACGGAATAGAGAGAGGAGCAGACTGCGGAAGACTGAGTACCGAGCTATGGCACCAGCCTGTTCATTTCCTCTCAAGATCACCGTCTCAGCAGGAACTGCGGCTAGCTGCAACATCCCTTGCGAAGAAGGCACTCGAGACGCTTGGATTTGCGAGACCCAAATATATTATGGCAGGCAAAGGGCCCGCCAGAACATACAATGTATAGTGCGTCTCTTACGTATTAATTACACTCAGGAACAACTCTGTAGGGTGGTGATCGTCTAGCTTAGCGGAGCTTTTTTATCGAAACCTGACGCGGCAGACTGTCAGAAATAATGAGCGCCACTCTCATCTCGGAGTGGTCTTTAAAAGTTTCAGCTATGAGTGTGTAGTGCCGGTGCACATCACTCCTTTTTTTTAATTTGAATATTATCTTTTAAATTGATCTCTCAGGTATGAAGCCTCAAAGATAGAGCCTTACTTTAAATTATTTTAACTGATCAATTTTGAAAATTAATTCAACGAGGGTTAAAAGTTATCACCATTCCCTGATGAGAGTGCTTAATACCATTCGTCTCCAGTACAAATCATTACGTTCCTCCACTCATCGAGCTAACTACTTAGAATACTTATCAGCTCTAACGTATGAGGAACTTCGGTCGTGAGTATTGAGGCCGCTGCATGCTTCAATCGAGTTTCAGGCATCAGGCGCCGTTTCACTAGCAATTATCTGCAATTGATACCAGAAACTTGATCCAAAGAAGCAAAACCCACGAGCATGATTGAAGTAGCTACCGGGCTCATTTACTATTGACTACTTACTATTGAAAATGTTACGAAAATTCCTGAACCAACACCGATGCAAGTTGCTCCAATAAACACATGTGTTTCCACGGAGATCGAGATCCTTTCTCCCCGTGTTCTACGGCTCCAGTCATATTGAAGCCACTGCTCGAAATATTCAGTCGGTCTCTACGAACAGGAGAAATCAACACGATTGGAACCTAGCAAACGTGATTTCGATTCATAAAAAGGGGGACAAGAAAAGTTCCAACAGCTATCGACCAATCAGTCCTACATCGGTCGTCATCAAAACCTCTCTTGACAAAGCGCATTACTGATCATCTCAGGATGCACCAGCTCATTTTCGACACTCAACACGGCTTCCGAAGTAGAAGAAGTTGCATAGTAAACCTACTGGACTTCTTTTCCAAAGTTAAAGAAATTAGAGATGAAGAAAAGGGCGCGGACCTCGTGTATCTATACTTCTAACAGGCCTTTGAAAAAGTCCCCTATCAACAATTATGAAAAAATTTGAAGTCCATGGCATCCACGGAGACTATTTACGTTGGATCCGGGCATGGCTTACGGGTCGGCAGCACTAGTGACGGTTAAAGGAGAGACAACGACTGGACACAGACATCATTCCGGGTTCCACAAAGTACCGTGCTTGGCTCACTACTGTTCATAATTTACATTAATGATCTGGATCTTAAAATCCGTAGTAAAATCAGTAAATTTGCGGATGATACCAAACTATGTTGATATGTGTAAACAATATCCTGTTATGTATATCTCTTATTGATGCATACAGATGAATACCATGTTTTGTCTAATACGAATTAATCATGTACGATTCTCTCTGACTGTATTATGGTAATCACGGAACTGGAACTCGAACCATAACTTGAACTTTGCTCAGCCACTGGTGTGACTGACTCGTTCTTCCCTTGCCGTACGCCGTCTTGATAACAGCGTGTAACTGCTCTTGTAACATCCGCCCATTAGTCTAATGTAGTATTGAGTGAAGCTCCTGTGTTTTTTCTACCCCTATAACTCCACCGTTAATAAGTCGGATCCTACGCTATGTACAAGTCAACAAACTATGCCACCCAGCCACGAAAAGAGCTGAGCTCTAACAGGACCGTGACCACCTCATGGAATGGACCACCTCATGGAATGGCAGATGAGCTTTATTGTCGACAAATGTTCAGTAATGCTCTTAGGGCCGGAGAACCATTCAACCCAATTAAAAATGAACGGGACATAATTGGCTACTGTCACCTAACAACGTGCCTTGGGCATAACTATTACATACTCACGCACAGCAAGTTGACAAGAGTTTGAAAACTGTAATCGGAGTACTGGGATTCATCACCAGCAATTTCGAATACAAGTCCAAGGACATCATCATTCTCTTGTACAAGGCATTAGTGCGACCACACATAGAAGTTGCTGTTCAATTCTGATCGCCACATCTATGTAAAGATATCGATAAAAAGGAAAGAGTCCAACGCAGAGCAATGAAATTTATACCTCAGCTGAGAAACAAGTCATACGAATGTCGCCTAAAAGAACTGAGCCTGATATCTCTTGAGCAAAGACGACTCAGAGGACAACTAATAGAAACATTCAAGTATTGAAATGGCTTCAACAACGTGGCTGTTATGAAAATTTTTGAAAGAGACGTTAATCATCGCCTGCGAAACAACGGTCAAACACTCAAGCGTAAAGCCCGAAAAATAATCGTAATTCAGCAGTTTTTTCCGTATTTTTCAGTGAATATTTGGGATAGGCTCTCTTCCGACGTTGTCGGTGCGGAGACAGTCAACGCATTTAAAAATCGTCTTGACAAACATTGGGAGAGGAACTCCACAGCTAAGAACTCCTCCTCCAGGAGCCGATAACTCTTAACGGCCAAAACTTCTGAGGCCACCTTCGTATCATAGAAGCTGATGAGACTGCCTCACTTCGAAGTAACTATTCCAATTCATGACGCCTTATGCTACAACTCGATCGCTTCCTTTTCCCTCACTAGCTCCTCAAAAGTCTTTATCGTACTTACGGGTACCGTACCCTTGACGTCATGTCGACCATGTCATTCCATGCTCGTTTCCGCACGCCTATTTCCCTGGAGCGACTGAGATCCTCGAACAGTATTTAGTTAAAGTTGAGTAAAATATTAGGGAGTTGTGCGCTCTAATATAATAGGTGCAGTGCAAAAATGAGAAAAACATTAATTATATCTCATCTGGATGCTGTATCTATCATCCAGATGGGAAATAATAAGTGAGTATTGGTACAACTATCTACTGCTTAAGACTCTACTGTGACCTTATCAGTCGTCGTAATTATTATTTCTATGCGTCGAAGTAGCAAATTATCTTTGTTGCACGTTCACTTACCGCCATAGGAAAAGCCATGGAGTCCAAGAGCGATTACAACTATAAGTGTAATGAGGACAGCCATACTGATGAGACAAATCCTCCGCTTTTTGCCTATATTTGAATGAGAGGCCTTCGGAGCCGTTAGGGCCGTGTTCTCATTCAGGTTCATGGCTTAGAAACGATTCTTTACACTTGTAAAATTGATAATCAGCGTTTCATTTTAAAACTTTCACAAAACGTTTAATTTCATTTCAGAGGTCATTGATGCTTGTTAAACGGTTGCCCTTGCACTTAAATTTGTGAAATATTTTGCTGTCCACTGGTTACACAGCCCATTTATTTATGCTACAAACTACAGTTGACGACGACCACTGTACACTTTTTAGAAATTCCATAAACTTCATCCTTTAAGGAGTCCACTTCTGGCACATACTTTAACGAATAAGGAGACCGTGAGTTATCCGCAACTCACTGAAATTAAATGATGCACATGAATGTAAAACAAACAGGGATATTGTGTATCAGTAAAGTAACGAGTTAGTTGCTGTTAAACTGCAAAGGTTATTTTCACCCTTTACACAATTTTTCACGTTAGCAGTTAGCAGCAGCACACCAGTGCCACGATCGAGGGAGAGCTTTTAATTTTTTCTCACATAAGCAAGAATTTAGCAGCTGTACTACACATGGTAGAAATGCGTACAGCTTATCTTTTCACCAACATCCTCAATGCATTTCTAGCGCATATAGAAAAAGAAGAAAATCATTTTTTAGTATCATCTGTACACTGTAGTCCTCATTATAAAGCGCTCAGCATTCTAATATTCTGCATGGCCTTGAATGTCCTTGATACCACAGTGTAGCCACTATTAAGGTGCGAGTGTGATTAGCTGCCAATACTAATCTTTCGAGGCTTGACATGTCTGAAGCTTCGGGCAGGTGCGCTGGCCTCAATCTGTTTGCTCGAGTTTCAGGTGTTGAACCTAAATTGATTATCATCGAGACTTCAGTATACTTGCGCATACTCTAAACAATTGAGTTTTCAGCATCTCAATCGTTATTGGACCGCTTTTAGCACCTGCAACACGCTGCATTGGTGAAGCGCAAACAACACATATCTGAAGTTCCGAAAAAGTTAATCCTAGAAGTTTTGATTTTGGCGGCCAGTCACACGCGCCTAAACGTTCAAATGTAAACGACGTGAGTAGCGCCTCATCGGCAGCTCGGTGTCTGCAGGATATTCAGCAACAACAACCATAGTATCAAAGGTAACGGCTTTATACACTCCCTACACACATGACAGCACCACACCGTTCCAACGGCCGAACTATAACGAAGTACACAAGTGTGGCGTCCGACCCTTCATGGCACCACACTTGCACACAACGCGCTGGTTGCGTCAGATGCACGAGCCTGCACAGCTGCTACATCTGTTTCCGAATATACGTAGACTTAAAACATAAGTGTAACAACAGTGGCACGGACAAGAGGTGTAGAGGTACACCTGTGATATGATTCATCATACACACCGACAAATCTCTGTTATTTGCCAAGTTGCATTTTACTTATTAAAAGATAAAGCTAATACTGCTCCTGTTTAGTTAGGTGTAGACTGCTAGCTCCGACGAAAGTCGTATGTGAGCAGACAATTTCAAAAATGGTTTTAGTACCGTATGAGCTCATGCTGATAGTGAATGAATGTTTTATCATTTCAAGCGAGCCAACAGAATTGCGAACGACAGCACACTCACCAACTGCCAGCAGCAGCCCGTAGTGCCACTCAGACCGCATAGTCGTCTTCCTTCGCAGTTCAGGTTATGTCGACAAGTTCCGCTGTAGGGAGAAAATTGACTGCTAGAACGCTGCTTCTGGAGTACAGGGCCGACCTAAGGAAAATTTGCTCTGGGAGGGGAGCTGGAGTAAAATGTGGAGGGGCGTCACAATATATATAGAACTGTATGATGGTTAAAAATTTTAATAATGTTGGATAGAGGAGGGAGTTAGGAGGGCTTGGCTCAGTAGGTAGGTATTCGAAAAAGGGCTCAAGCTCCCTCCCCCTGTCGTCCTTTGGCACCGTCAGTGACGGAATATTATTTTCGTAATATTTATCACACTAATGTATTTTAGCCTCTTTGCCAGAACAGAACCAACGGACTGCTACAAATGAGTGAACCCAGTAAAATAACGGGGCTATCATGAAACTGTCACATCTTTTTGAAAAATAAAATATAGTCCCACCTTTTAACGCTCTTATGGTGCCGCGTAGTGTCGAATGTTCTCAAAAATTAAACTAGATTATTTAGCAGCCCATTCCTAGAGAAGAGCCCAAGCCTAGACTTTGTCTGATCTGAGCTACTGCCGCTATGCAGAGACATACAAAGTAACACAACTTCATGGGCATACTCTGACACAGCGGATTGCCGCAACCAATATGGTGCAAATATTATCAGCTGCATCAGATCGGTTAGAGTTATAAGAAAAGATGTTACATCTGTTATTGGAGGTAATTGGGCGAAGCTGCCACTGAAAAATGGTGTAATTAAGTGTTTAACAGGAGTTACGGTGCTGATCATTGTACCAGTCTAGACGATTATAAAGGTACTAGTGGACCCGTGCGAGAAAAATTCATGCAATAATCGAAGTGTTTGCTCTCTTCTCTGACTTGCCGTTTCCACATTTTCTCGCTCACGCTTATTAGCAACTCTTCTTCCCTTCTGTAACTCTTCTGCTTCAAGTCTTTCTTGTCACTGTGCCGCAAAGGCGCTTCATCCCTCTCCATTTGGAGACTGTAGTCTTCCATCTGAGACTGTAGTAGTCTCGTTCATTTTTTACGTTCCCGATCCTCTTTCTTAATTAAACCATCGACTTCGAAAGTAAAATCTTGAGCAAAACACTGCAATAAACTTGAATGCGACTCCAGTCAGCTTATGTGCAATGTAAGTGCACCGTATCCATAATATACGGACTGCCATACTTAACTTACTGCTTCATTGAGGTGCTAATATTTCAGCCTCTGAAGCGAATTTTGCTCTCTCAGAAGAGATAGTTGTCTACTGCCCGTGAAATAATTGACTTCGGCCAGTCGTGAGTGCTCCGTTGATCAACTGCCGAACTTATACGTTGCGACCTGAGAGCGAGAGCAACCTTATATGAACAAGACTTAGGAATCACTATTACAAACAACCTACAACACAGTCAGCAAGTTGACAAGAGTGTGAAAATGGCAAGCAGAGTACTCGGATTCATCACCAGAAACTTCGAATACAAG